>PVLA01005184.1:0-153929 GCA_004027455.1 Hydrochoerus hydrochaeris | reverse complement strand
GAACACGGTGTGCGGAAACAGGACACTCAGCTGGCCTCCAGGATGACACATCGGTCCCTCAGCTGGCCTGTGCGCACTGCTAGCTCCAGAGCCACAGCTCAGCCAGCTCCGTACCTAGCAGTATGTGGAGACCGGGTCCGGGTTAAACAGCGCTGAAGCGGTGGCTCTGAGCTCGGGAGCCGCCCCGGTCGGCTCCTGCACCCAGGCACTGCCACCATCTCCAGGGACAGTCATTCCTGTGTGTGAACCACTATGCTAGAGAAATCTGCCCCAAAAGTATGTTTTTCTTTTGTTCTTCTCATAAACCAACGAAAAAGAAAAAATACTGAAAATCACTCTGCTGTTTTTAATATTTGCAGACAAGTTCTCTAAGCTTCGCTCTGGTTTTTGTGCTGTGAAGGTCGTGTGTTCCGGCCACATTGGGCACCAAATACTGTAAACCCAAATATCAAGTTCAGTCACCCAAGCACTGTAATACTCTTTCCAGTTTTCCTCACCATCCATGAAGTTATATTTGTAATCCCACTGAGACGTCATTGGAATCCCAGCAAGTTAATTCCAATCTACCACCACCAATGCCACCCGCTGTGAGAGTGAAGACACCAGGGCATGTTCCAGGTTAAGGGCAGCCAAGGGGTCCTAAGGCCAATCCCCGTGAGGACCTGCGGACAAAGGCCCAAATCTATTATCTTGTGAAGAAGGGGCTGGCTCAGGGATGAGTGACGGTGATGATGGCGGGAATTACGTGGGTAACCTGAGCCGGCTGGCCGGGTGCAAGATTGGCACCTCTGTAGACTGCAGAGATAAAGATATGCAAAAGAATCAATTCACATAATCTAAGGTAGCAGAGGCAATGTTTTGGGAGGCTGTCCTTTGTTTTGGATGTGTAAACTCTTGTGCCCTGGGGAGTCACAGCCTTTTTATCTTGAGGCTCCTACCCAGGTGACACTCCCGGAGCTTTGGGCTCTAACCTCTCACCCCTGTGCTCATGTCTTGTATGGAGAACACTATGCACTATGTGAGGAAACAGGACTGTCTGCTGGCCTTAGAGATTATACACCAGCACCTCGGCTGGCCTTATTTGCAATGCTTAGAGCCAACTGAAGAGAGAAGGAGATACCCCAGCCAGCTCTTTACATATCAGTATAAGGAAATGAGCCTCCAAATAATCAGTCACAGTAATTGTTTTGGATTCAAGGGGAGTCACTGGCGTTGTCTCCCACACTGCATTCTAAGCTTTGCTCTGTGTCCCACTGGTATGGGGCAGCCCCAAGGGAAAATGCTGTGGAGGGGACAGGATGGCTGGGTGCTGTGACCCACAGTGGCCAACACCACCCACATGCACCCCAGGGGACCCCCAGGCTCTGCGCCGACCTGCATGGGGGGGCCCTCTGCAGTCACCCCTCTGGGAACAAAATTAGCTTCCAGCAGAAGCCCAGCTTCCTTCCGGGTAAGAAGTTCTTTACAGTGTGTGGGCTGCCAGTCTCCTGTACACAACAGCACACAGACACCAGCTGCGAGGGGAGCAGAGAAAGCGCTACTCAGAAACACCAGCCCATTTAGATTTCCAGCCCAGCTTCCTGGCCTTGATGCAACCTGGGCAAAAATCACCTCTATATTCCTCTTTTCCACAAAAGTTACACTTTTGTTTTAAAAACTGGCAGTAACCAGATGTGATGGTACACACCTGGAATCCCAGTACTCTGGGAGGCTGATGCACGAGAATTATAAATCTGAGCCCAGCCTGGGCAATTTTGTGGCTTTGGGGGGCCCTGTCTCAAAATAAGAAATAAAAACAGGGCCAGGGATGTAGCTCAGTGGCACAGCACCTGCCTGGCAAGTGCAAGGTCCTAGAGTTTGATTCCTGGTACCAAAAAAAAAAAAAAAGAAAGAAAGAAAACAAACGAGTGAGGACGTATCTCCATGTGAAGGTCCTGAGTTCAATCCCTGGATAGCACAGAAACAAGGAAACAAATCCAGGAGTTTGCATTGCTTTGACCTGAACTATTCCCGTCCAGGTTAGAAATGGGTCGTTGGCAATAGGACGGAAGCTTTAAACAGAGATGGAAAGCAGGGCATGGAAAACCTCTCCAACTCCAGGTAAACATAAACATGTGGAGAAGATGCACCCAGTCCCTCTTGCCACCCAGGGCGCCTTCCTCCCTCCTTCCTGTCCCCACAGGAAGTGGGTAGCACTGACAGCTCCCCTGGCTGAACAGTCTGGTGGGTGTTGGCACCTGTTTAGGGACAGGGTGACACACTGGGCAGGGGTAGAGTCACCTGACAGTGGGGCAGCCAGGTGCCTGCAGAAGCCAACAGGGCCACCCCTAAGGACTCAGCCTGGGTGCAGCTCTCCACAGCCCTGGACAGGTGCACACCACAGAGACACACCGTGTGGACCACAGCCTGCCTGTGGACACCAGTCTTCTGGCTTCTTCGTGAGTCAGACCCCAGCTGTCCAGAGAGGGGACAGAAGAGGCGACCTCAGCCCCTGAGCTCGCCCCTGGCTTTTAGGGAGGCCAGGTGGTCTGGAAGTGAGGGGGCTTACAGTGGAGACCCCTCTAGGGCATCAGTGCCGGGGGTGGAGTGGAGTCAGCTTTATACTTTCCAAAGACGACACCCGGAAACTGCGAGAAAAGACAAGATCTACCTCCCCAGCTGGAGGCACCATGGGTCAGGCTGTGCCAACCACAGCGGGCTCTCAGAGGCAGAGGGCAGGACGGTAACGGGTTACAAATCACAGTCAGAGGGAGGTCTCAGCCCAGCAGCCAAGTCCTGAAGGGCACCCTGGGCAGAGGCCAGGCTGGGCCAGCTGCCATGGCAACCCAGGGCAATACTCCAACTCACCCTCCACTGTGCCCACGGCAAGTGCCAGCAGGGACAGACTCCGGCATCTGCTTCCCGAGACACCGTAGGACGACTGTCACAGCTCTACTCCTCAGACCTCCAGGCCCTTAATCCCGACTGTGGCCACATGGTGGTAGCTGCCCGTGTTGCCCAGGTCAGCTCAGTGACGGGAGCTCTGATGCTGCCTGCAAACCCCTCCTCGTGGCGCTGGGAAAACAGAAGCTCGGGGCTGGAGAAAGCTCCCAAGGTCCATGGCATTGGGGTCAATCCCACAGAGGATGGTGACCCCAGATCCCTGCTACCTCCGGCTCCAGCACAACCCAACGCAAATCTCCCTGGAGGATGACAATGACACCCAAGGCCTCAGCATATAGAAAATAACCAGGCATACAAGGGGACAGGGCAGCCCAAGTGACAATCAACAGACATCGGAGTCAGCAGGAACCGGACCTCACGAGAGTTATGCACCATCTCGAGAACCGCTGTGCTCACGGCCTGTAAAGGTCAAAGGTGGGGTTCCGGGTTTCATTAGAGATCCAGCAGCCACAGGAAAGAACTCGGCAGATCGGAAAGAGGGCCAAAAAGCAACTGTAGAACCTGCACCACAGTAAACCAAAAAGTGAGACTTTAACAGATGAGTTTAATGGATGAGAACAGATATGAGCATCAGCTGATAAGTGAGCTGGGTGGAGTTAAACAAGGCCATTCGGAGAGCAGTGCAGACTCGGACCCTCCCTCCTGCCCAGGCGCTGTGATTTCACCAACTCCTGCCCTCAGCCTGGATAGCTCGCTACAAACCCAAGCCCCAGCCAGCCACCCGCTCCCACCCCAGCCAGCCACCGCTCCCACCGACTCCTCCCCGAGGTCTCACCTTCTCCGCTCTGTGCTGATTTTGTGATATATAAGTGTTATGATTAGCTTATCTACTTTTTTCCAGTTTCCCCTAAAAATCCTATGGGTTTTGATTAGTACTGCACTGAATCTATACACCAATCTGGGGAGAACTGACACCTTTGCATGACTGAGTCTTCTAAACCACGAACACGTATGTAGGTGATTATTTATTTCTCTGTTTAGGTCTTCTTGAATTTCCCTCAGTCATTTTACAGGTTTTTTGTTTTTGGTTTTGGGTTTTTTTTTTTTTTTTTGCATATCCTTCATTAGAGTTATGCCTGGTTGCTTGATCTTTTATGGTATAGTAAATAAAATATCTCCTTTCATTTTCCATTCACTGCCAGAAGCAGAAACACACTTGATTTTATGTAATTACTAAGTATGTAAAATTCTGCTGAACTCACTGGCCACTGGGGTCACTTCTGTGCCTGCTCTTGTGGGCTTTCTTCGAAGGCCTGTGAAGAAATCACCTTCAGAGAAGATGCCTGTGAGGATAGTGTTATTTCACGCTTTGTAACCTCATCACCTGTGTGTAACTTCTCCTCGTCTTGGCGTCTTGGCGAGGCCTTCCTGTGAAATGCTGGACACCTGGGGTTTAACACAAAGTCTGGCCAACCATAAAAGCTAAATAAATATGAAGTGAGATATGAATACTTTAAACTTTGAGAAATGCCAGGAGTGAGCTAATCATTACCGACAACGTGTCACTGCCAGGCTCTGGGCACCACCTCCCAGCGGATTCTGATCTGAATCCTGCTGGAAGCAGTTAGCAATACCCAAGGTGGGAAACCCCCGACCACCAAATAAGAGCGGACCCCAAAGGAGAAATAACACAACGGAAAGGAAGGAGAAACCACAGGGCTTGGGGCCAGTGGAGCAGCAGTCCTGCAGAAATCACCTGGGAAATTATATTAACTAACGAGAGAGCCTGGTACGGTGGATGGCTGTACAATCACCAGACAGAAGAGCAGGGCTTGTGAACACCCACAAGAGCTCATGGGAAAATGTAATGTGGAGCCATAAAATCAGCAAGGCACAGAAGAATCCTGCCAGCAGCAAGACCCACACAATCCCTAGAAGGAAGCCTAGCAGGAAACCTAGATCTGGAGAGTGTAAGTACTCTTACTAAGCTACACAAAAGCCGTCAAGAAGGAGAAACAGACCCTGCCTCTCAACAGAAAAGCAGTGTGGAGAGAGGTCATTCTCTCTCAGCGTAAGTCACCAAGGGGCTTGTGCCTGCTCCGCAACATCACCCGAAGCCGGGCGGGTGAGAACGGTAAGAGCTTATGCTGAAGTCGTAGAGGTTAAAAATCCAAAAGCATGGTATTGGCAGGGCTGGTTCATCTCAGAGACTGAGTGAGAATCTATCCCAGCTTCTGGGGGCTGGCAACCTTTGACATGCATTCACTTGGGGGAACAGTATCTCAATCTCAGCCCATCTTCACAAACCCTGCCCTCTACTCGGCTTCTCCGTGGCTTCTCTTTGCCTCAAAGGACTTGCTGTTGGGTGGACGGTCACCCAAATCCAGGATGATCTCACCTCCAGATCCGTACCTTAAACATACATATCTGCAAAAACCCTTTTTTCCAAGTAAGATCACATTTACAGGCTCAGGGAGACATAGCTTTTGGTGGGGTACTGCTTAACCCCTTACACCAAGTAACCCACAAACAGTGTCACTCATCAGAATTCTGACCCGGTTTCCTTTCTCAATTCGACAGACCTTTGTAATGTATTTATTACACAGAAATTACTATCACACAGGCAGGAGCCTGCACCCCCAAGAGCAGCCCAAGGGGACCGTGGCAAAGAGCTCCAATAGCTTTCAGAGTGAGCCGGAGAGGATGGCAGTGTGGGACAGGGACAAAGAGGGGACGCGTGGCCTCTCCTCTGTGGCTATGGAATGCAGTTTGTGACTAAAGTGTCATTTCTCGGTGGGGGTTGGGACAGGAAGACTTCAAATAAAACAGATTGAGACAAGGAGGTAGAGGAAGCTTCCCACACACCATCACCCTCAAATCAACAAATTAGAGCGGCACACAAAAGGACAGGTAAGGCTATAAAGACATTAAGGGAAGGCACGAGGGAGGTGACACTCCTGGACTGAGGGAGCCTGAACCCCAAATGAGACTCTGCCAAGGAAAACGAGGCAGAATGAAATCAGGTGACCAGGAAAAAGGACCTGCTGGGGAAGGCCCGGCCCGCAAATGAGAGGTCAATAAACAGTAAGGAGCCGGCTACTCTTTAGCCATCTGATGCAATGGTTTCAGACAAAAAGGTACCAGCAAACTGGAGGAAAGCGAAGTAATAAACTTCCTTGCCAGGGACGGAGAGACACTGAGTGCCTCGTTTTCAGCCGAGGCTGGTAACCCGATGCAGCCTTAGACCGATACTATAGAGTCATGTCCACAGAGCCCTGGTATAGGTACCCAAAAGCTTTGCTCCCAGGACAGACGCTACTTTGTTACCAGGGCAAACAATGGGAAATAACCTAAACCTCCACCAATCCCTGACCACAAAGGACATTTGTCAGTAGTTGTTACTGTTGCCTGCGAGCTCCTGGTCCATTCCCAGCATCCTCTGCTTTCACCTCTGACAACCCCAAAGCCAGGTGCCAACACCCCTGCCAGATGCCAGTCCCCTCTAGACCCTCCCAACCTGCAGGGCTAGCAGCCCTTGCCCACCAGGGCCAGTCCTCCCCTCTGAAAACCCAAACCAAGGCCTCTTTCTCTCTTCCAAAGAGGCCAGGGCATTGGGACCCAGTGCTGGCCCAGGGCTGGGGCGACCTCTCCCACCACCCCTGCCTGTCCTCCCCACTGCCTGTCCTCCCCGCAGGAGATGACCTTTATACAGAGCTGCTGACAGCCCCCACCCCCAGGGCCCCAGATTACTTTTACAGTGGTGGCGGTAACCATGGAAACTGGCAGCCTGATGCAAGCAGCGGATGGTTGATGGGTAACCAAGGGACAATGACAAGGCCTCTGAGCTTATTCAGATGACCTGGGCGGGCTGAAAGGGAGAAGGCACACAAAGGGCACTGGCAAAATGACGTGGCTCAGGCTTCCAAGGGGGCGTAAATGACACCCATAACTTGTCACTAAAGAACAAGAGGCCTGCGCTGGCCCACACCTGCGCTTTTTGATCTTCTGGGAAGTTTACAGCGATGACTCAGGAGGCCTCTCCTCAGTGTTACTCTTCTTAAAGTGCACTTATTTTATAACAATGATCGGGTCCGTGTTCCAGCCTCTTGGGCACCTGCGAGTGGTCTCAGAATGAAACTCATCCATGCGTCCCCCACACCCTGGCTGCCAGAAATGCGTGGAAACTGAACTGGCAGCCAGCACTGGCTGGCTCACTAAGTCACCATTAGCACGAGGACCCTAAGACTCCATAGCCCTGAGGGCACTGTTTGCTCAGGTACTGTCCCATTTGAAAATGGTATTAAAACACCTCCAATGGCAGAGCTGAAATGTTATCTTTTAAATCAAACATCACACTCTCCAATATTCAAACACACTGGATGCATCTTTCCACGAACAGAGCTCCACCCAAGCAGAATTTCCAAGCACTCCAGAACCCCCTCCACCCAGTGCTGCTCAGGGCTGATGAGGAAAAGGCAGGGAGTCCTGGGGGAGCCCTTCGGGTTCTCAGCAATTTGTGACTCGTCTTATTCAGAAGGCACAGAGGAGGACCAGCACATTTTTTACCAACTACTCAGAAATCCACCCCTAAGGAACTGGGCTATTTTTCTGGAGTTGCTGATGGAGATCACATAGTGACAAAGACCTCTGCAAACACCTGTGCAATCGATCGTACCATCTTGTCCGACACATGAGAAAATCGGGGTTCCCAGATGTTGAGTGAGGGGCCTGTGGTCATCAGACAAGTAATGACTGAACCCCACGACAACATCCCCTTGATCCTCTGTCCTGTGACTTTAAATACTCGATGACACGGACCAGAATCAGGGACAATGAACTTTTAAAGAACACACGGCAGCCTGGGTGGGAGGCAGCATTAGGTGAGGTGTAGTTAATCTGGAAAACCAGCAGGCGCAGAGAAGGAGACAGCAGAGCCTGTGCCGGAGACTCGAGACTCTTCCTGCTTCCTGCCACACAACACCTGGAGAGGAAAGGGACTGGCCTGCAGGACAGGAGGCACCGCAGAGCTTAGGACCCTTCGGCCATCCTGCCCCGTGACCATGCTGGCTGCCCTGACCTGCCAGAAAGAAGTGTGTGTCCAACAGACCACAGCGGCTCCCAGGGAGAGGCCACGGCTACGGGCTGAGCTGGGTGACTTAATCCTCAGTGACCTTTGAGGACAGTACTACTGTCCCTCTCAGTTACCAAACAGAAACTGGGGGCTCAAAGAAGCAAAGAGGGGCATGGAGGCTCAAGCCTATAACCCCAGCACTCTGGGAGGCTGAGCCAGGAAGACCACCAGTTCCAGGCCAGCCTGGACAACTTAATGACTTAGCAAGACCATGACTCAAAAATACAGAAAGGGCTGGGGATGTAGTTCAGTGCAAAGGCCCTGCGTTCAATTCCCAGTACTGCAAAAAAGGAAAAGAAAAGGTCAAGTTGTAGAAGGGTACACAGAAGCATAAATAAGAAAGACCAACCCGCTTCCCGCACAACAACAAAAACAAACGCAGGGCAAAGGACACCACTGAGTGAGAAGAAAAATTCAAGATAAAAAAAGCCAAAACAAAAAGTTGAACCACCACAATATATAAAGAGAAGCGTGAGAGGATAAGTAATCCAGCTGAAAAAGGAGACAGGTAGCGATTCACAGAAGAACAGAACAGCCGAGGAGCCTACCAAACTTGCTGTGCCTAGAGACACATGTGACCAGCAGGGAGGGCACCTGCTTACTCAGCCCCCACTGCAGGAGGGCGCGGACGCTAACCAAGGTTATCGGAATACAAAAGGTGCACAGAGGGCCAGGTCCACACCAGCAGGCAGCACAGAGACACATGGGCGGCTTTCTGCTCTCTGTACTTTGGTTGTTTGAATTTTTACAATTTTTATTTAAAAAATAATAAAGTAAATCTACGTCACCCACCTTGCCCTCCCTCAGAAAAGCATCTCTGGCAGCTACGGGGTGGGGGAAGGCGCTACCTGGCGCCCGTGCAGCACCTGCATGGGTGGCACCAGATGGCAGCCTGGCACCTGGCAGTCCACAGCTCCAGCAGCCCAGCCAGCAGGGACGAGGTGCCTCCCTCCTCCTCGCACCCTTTGCTGCCCCCAGTTTTCCAGACCTGAACTCAACCTCTCCGCCACCCTCAGCCCATGGCATGCCAACATCCACTTGGTGTCCAGCAGACCAGGCGCCCAGGTCTCGTGTCCGGAGTTTACACCCATTTCCCAGGCAACTCAGTGGGGGGGGCTGCAGCTAGAACATCCCACACTGAAGTTCTGCAACAGTTTTGGTGCTCAGAGCCTCTCAGAGAAGCTCAGCCACTGACACACAGCAAACGGGGGCTGCAGGCCTCCATGGCAGCATGCAGATGTGGACAGAGGCCAAGACCTCCCAGGAAAGACACCGAGATCTCCCAGGAAGGACCCCAGATAACCCGGCTTCTTCTCAGGGTCTGCCTGTGGCACTGACCGGATGTACCCCAAGGGCACCGGAAATCCTTTTTCCCAGACATAAAGCCCAGCACCAACAGAGACAGCAGATCAGCCTCCCAGCGCTCACAGAGTTGTAGGAACCACAGAGTGGGGGGTCACTGCTGAGCCTCTGCTCACTCAGTGCCTGTAGTCTAGGAGGACGGAGGGACCCATGACTGCCAAAGCCACAGCCACCAGCCCCCCTCAGCAGGCAAACATGTCCTCCTGGCAGCTCAATGATGCCCCTCAATCAGACCCCACCCAGCCCCAGCCCCGCAGGGCCTGGCTCCTGCAGACACCCACAGGCATGGTGGGGGTGACCACCAGCCAGACCCCAGCCTGGCTCCCACATTCCCACACGGGGCTGCCCAGCCCTGCTTTATGGCCCCGTGTCTGGCAGGAAGGGTCTTTCGGAGGAGCAGAGCGGGGATGAGGGGGAGGGTGGCCAGGCCACTCCCGGCTCTGTCCCTTGCTATGTCACCCTGCCCTCCCTCCAGAAGCCGAGGTGTGGCATTTCTCACATGCCTGGCCCTCCCCACCATGGGCCGCTTACTTGCCAGATTCCATCTGCACTGCAGGCCTCTTCAGAGTGACCTCCTGGCCTGCACTGTCCTCCGACCCAGCCCAGTGGCTGGCCCTGCCCACCTCTGTGACCCTTCTGCTCCCCAGGGCCTGAAGATGCTCAGCGGGTGGGAAGAGAATCACCAGGTTTCTCAGAAGACTTTTGGGGTACGTGTGTTTGCGTGCATGTGTGTGTGTAAACAGCACCATCCCCTGCAGGCTGGGACCTGAGACCACAACATGTCTATTCTGGGACACAGTGGACCAGGGAGGTCAGAGCAGGCAGGCAGCCAGTGCTGCCCCAGCCACCTTCTTGAACCCCAACAGCTGCACAGATGTAACCTGCACCTGCAACCTGCTCAAGCCACCTCTGGTTTACTGCTGTCCCCCTCCAGGCCCTGACAGGACAACACCATGCTCAGCCAGGCTCTGCACAAGCTAAAGGCGTCCCCTTGGAAAATGGCCTCCTGTGTGACCTGCGCTGTGCCCGGTGCCTTGCTCCAGTCCAGCCCCAGCAGAGGCTGAGGTCCTGGGAGGACATGGACACCCCTGCTGTCCCCATGGCAGAGTCCTGCAGGGGCCAGAGCTGGCCAGGGCTGTGGACACCCCCTGGAGAAGACAGGTGCAGACTGGCAGCAGACATCCCCACAACCCCGAGTGCCCACAAGCACCTTTAAGGTGGTTCCCATCACCCCCTTCAACTGAGGAGGATGGGGGGGTGGTGACAGGAACCTGAAACACACAGCAGATAGGTGTGGGCAGGGCCATCTCCCCCTGCCTGGGCCCCCCAGGTCACACTCTGGCCACACTGCTTTGTGCCCAGTGCTGATCCCCTGGGGTGCCCGTCCCGGGACCCTCAGAGACCCTGGAAGGCCTTGGGGTCAGGGACCATAGGGAGGGGGCCTGGTGACCAGAGCAACAGCCCAAGTTTGGGAGGACTGTCTCAGTGAGGGGGCAGCAGCACCTGGGAAAAACTGAGGACCTGCTAGGCTGTCGGGAGAGTGGGTGCTGTGCCAGGGCAAGACGGAGAGACGCCAGGGAGACCTTCAGGTGCCCGACAGCCTGACGGTGGGCCCTTGGCATGGACCGAGCTGGGCTGGTCTTGGGGACTCAGGAGAGCGGCTGGGGTTGGGGCGCCTTCAAGGTGCCACTCATAAGGCTGGGCAGACGCCAGTGACCTGGCACACGAAGATTGCAACCCAGCCATGAGGGGTGAAGACCAGTGTGCCCGCCCCGCCTGCACCCACCCAGATGCCCACTGGAGGGGTACAGGTGACAAGGCTGAGACCCCACATCTGCCCTGGCCTAACAGCTTCCACCAGCACAGAGGGAGCCCTCGGGGCTGTGGGAAGGGCTGGGGAGGAGAGTGGGACCAATGCAGGAGGGACATGTGCCCTCCCAGGGTAGGACAGCAGGTGACGAGACACAGGGGACACTGGCTTGGCCATCTCTGACCCCTCGGCATCCATCAGGTAAGGACAGTCCACGTGGGACCCTCGGGGTCTGTCTCTGGCCCCAGAAGCACAACTGTGAAACCTAAATCCCTCAGGTGCAAAATAAAGAATTTTTTAAAGCAAACAAAACGTCCAGAGCTGGGTGGGTTGCAGGGCGCCTAGAGCACCCCTTTGCCGGGCTTCTGGGGTAATTAAAGCAAGCCAGACACAAACAGTGCTTCTGAGTCCCATTGTCCCTGGACAAAGGGCCGGCTCTTCAATGCGAGGGCCCCAGAGGTACCTCTGAGGGGCTCAGGAGCCCATCACCATGGCAACGCTGGCTCCAGCCCTGGAGAAGGGCCAGGCGATGCCAACACCAGACAAGCTTCATGGCCTCCACAGAGCACGGACAGGCACCATGGTCTCGCAGTCACATGTGGCCCCAGACATCAGGCAGAGCAGGTTGGAGGAAGATTTCACTGCCACTTAAGACAGAGGAGGGCTGGTGGGGTCAGAATGGTCTCCCGAGAGCAGAAAGGGGACCACAGGTGTGATGGGGCCTTGGAGTGATGGCCTGTGGGCAGGCAGGGCCTGGGTGCACTCAGGGACCTCATGGGTGCGTGGGCTCCTGCTGAGGGGCTGGAGAGAGACTGGGAATGCAAAGTGAGCCTGCCCACTGCTCAGCGGGGTGCTAAGCGGGAGGGTCCCCCTGCCAGGCCACTTCACCAGGAAGACAGCCACCTCCTCCTTCCCTGCCTTCCCTGCCAGTGTCAGCTTTCAGTTCTGGCAAGCAGCCACCCCCAGGAAATGCAGCAAGGCCCCTGAGGTCCTGGAGTCCTGAGCCTCAGCCCAGCTGGCGGCTCCGGGCTTCCAGGGCTCAGGCTGGGTCAGGGATGCAGGGCAGCACTGCAGTGGGCACTCAGCACGCTGCCACCTCAACAGGCCGGAGCCCCTGCAGCCCAGCCCACCAGCCCCACAGCACTACGGCTGCCCCTCAAGGCCATGCCCTGGCCAGTGCACCTGCAGACTGGGTCACCCGGGACTCTACACAGCACCAGGAAGCCACCAGGGACCTGCTGGCAGCCAACTTCATTCTTCTAAAGATGAGACAGCCCTGGGGGAAGGCGCCCATGGTCACCTTAGGCAAAACAATCTGGATGCTGGGTGTAGTGGCCCAACCTATAAATCCCTGTACTCGGGGAGGCTGAGGCAGGAAGAACGCAAGTTTGAACCATAGCCTGGGCAACTTAGCAAGTTAGCAAAACCTTGTCTCAAGATAAAAAGAATCAGAAAAGGGCTGGAGATAGAGCTCAATGTGAAGGCCCAGTAGTGAGGAAAGAAAGTCAAAACCATCTCCCAAGTGGGGCCCTGAGCCTCACAGGATGCTGTGACCAGACTAGTGAGGCACAGTGACAGAACAGTGACAGTCAACATGCCACAAAATCAGAGAACCCAAGACCCTGCCAGGTGCCTTTCCTGTCCCCGTCAGAAGGCCCCGCCTGGCTGTTGTGGCTGACCTCAGCCCTGTTCTGGCCAGAGGTCCCTGACCAGGTGTGCACCCCTCCACCGCACAGTGAGCGCCCACAAACACGAGCTGCACTGGGCCCGGCTTCGCGATTTGCGCCTCCAATGACTAGGCGCGCATAGCCGTCCCCCCCGGGGATCACTCCTTCCTCACACATCTGGTTCTCCCACCCCCAGGCCCTCGAGGTCTGACTCACCGCCAACCTGAACCTGCCTGGATGACCGCTGGGTTAGGAGCGGGCTCCAGGCTGCCCAGAGCGGGTCTGCATGCCCAGCCCAGACTTGAGGGCCTGACTGATGGCAGGCGCAGGCGAGCATCCCTGGGGTCCCGAGGAGTGAGGCCAGGCCTCTGCACTGTGCTGACCTCAGCCCCCCATCACAGCCTGTGTGGCCAGAAGCCCTGGGTCCAACACACACACTGGACTCTGAATGTCCAGCCAGGTGAGGCCTGAGGTCCACCCTGTACAGGGCTCAGCCCAATGTAGCCCCCAGGGGATCCAGCAGGACTGCCCCACCCCCACCCCGGCACACAGAGCCATCCCACCAGCTCTGTCTGGACTGCAGAACCTGTCCCCAGCCCATCCAGGCGAGTGCCCCTGAGCCCCTGCCTGGCCCTGGGGGGAGCTGCAGGCTGCAGAGCCTCCCCACTCACACAGGTCCCCAGTCACCTGGCCCCAGGCAAGGCAGCTCCCTGGTGCTTCACTAAGGTGAAAGCGGAGTGGCTCACCCTGAACACAAACTCTGTCCAGGCTCAGACAGGAAGCAGAGCAAGAATTCTCCTTGGGCAGGGCCAGACTCCCCAGGATGGCAGGGTGCAGAATGGGCCTGGTACCAATGTGCCCCCTCAAGCTGCAGGCACCCAGAGCTGGAGCCCAGGGGAAGCCAAGCGGACAAGAACCCAGCTACACATGGGCTTCAGGGTAGGGGGACTCAAGGCACAGATGCCAAACCAGGCTTTGATGTCCTGCAGAGCCTCCCCAGCCATGCACATACCTGTCTGTGTGACCGCCCAGTTCCCAGCCACCAGGACGGGCTGGCCGACCCCTGCAGAAGGACCTGCTAGACCGTTCAGCCCCCTCTGCAGATGCCCAGCACATTCTCGACATGGTCATTTAGGAAAAGCCAAACACAGTGACACACACTGGCAATCCCAGCCATGTGGAAGGCTGGGGCAGGGGGATTCAAGCTCAAGGCCATCGTGGACAATTTAATGAAACCCTGTCTCAAACAAAATGAAAAGGACTGAGGATGTGGCTTAGTTGGCAGAGTACTTTCCTGGCACCCATTAGGCTCTGGGTTCAATCCCCTGTAATGCCAAAACAGAAAAAAGATACAGAAAAAAGCAGAAATTAAAAACACCTTCAGCCAGGCATGGTGGGATGACAGCAAACACCTGTATTCCCAGTGCTTGGGAAGCTGAGGCAGGAGGATTGCTGTGAGTTTGAGGCCAATCTGGGCTACAAAGTGAGCTCAAGGCCAGCCTGAACTGCACAGTGAGACCCTATCTCAAAAAAAAGAGAAAACAAACAAACAAACAAAAAACCTTCAAACCTCCAAAATGGCGCTACCCTCTTGTCCATGTCTAGAAAATTACTCAAGAAGGAAGAAAAGAAAACCCAGACCATCCTAAAGGGTATGGACCCCTGCAAACAGTTAAAAAGACCTCAGTGTGCTTGTCAGAGTCTGCTCTCCGGCCATTCAAAAGCAGTGCAGACTAGTCATTGAGATGCCCAGGACAGAGGTGAGTAAGGGGCAGGCTCCGGGCTGCCGAGCCAAGGTGGTGATTTTGAAAACCAAGCCCAGACCAATACGCTCGCAGAAAGAACCCGGTGGGGCGCACAACATTCCTAATTACGACTCCTGAGTGGCAAGATTACAGGGGCTCTGCTTCTGCCTTAGCCCACGCACTGCGGAGAGGGTAGGGAGCGTGTTATTATACGGCCTGGATAAGCCCGAGCTCAGCCCCCCCTCCCCACCACGGCCATCAGCGCTCTTCTTGCGAGGCAAGGGCTGGGCGTCCAGCCACCGAGTCTCCCGGGCTGCTCCAGACCTGTGGGCTCTGGCCAGGGCCTGCCCCAAGGAGCCATGATGCTCATGAGAAGAGAAGGCAGCACAGGCCTGTAGCCCGGGAGGCTGAGGCAGAAGGACTGCAAGGCCAAGTCCAGTCTGGGCAATTTAATGGCTCAGCAAAACCCAGTGACATAAAGGGCTGGGGACATAGCTCAGTGCAAAAGCCCTGGTTCAATCCCCAGTGTGCCCCCCAGAAAAGGCGGGAGGAAGCCACTGAGTGCAACAGACAATTCCGATTGTCAGGGGAAGGGCCACAGCACTGGGGACGGTGAGGAGCAGATGCCCCCCTGCACCCCGGCTCCAGGCCCCCATGTTGAATCCTTTCTGTTTGAGCCACGCAGAGCGGTTGCTGTTTCCAGCCTAGACATGCCTGGTTCATCAGCTATGGCGATGTTAGTTCTTTCAAAAGCGAGGAGGCCTGGAGAGAACCCGTGAGGACAGGCTCTCCCTAGGGTGGGCGTTAGGCCTGGCTTGCACAGTGGCACAGCCACCCTACCTGGCACCCCTGAGATGGGCAAGGGCTTTGAGGCATGGCCAGCAAAGATGTGCATGGCGGGCTCTGGAGGGTGACAGTGCGGTGCAGAGTGGCAACACAAGGCAGGAAGTCACCAGTGAGGGGAGACAGCAGGGACACCGTCTGGCACAAGCTCAGCTCCACAGCACAGCAGTAGACCAGGGCAGGGACACAACAGCTCCAGGCAGGAGCCAGGAGCAGGGTGAGGCCGCTGTGCTCAGTGGCTGCCATGAGAGGACCGCCACCCTGGGCAGGTGGACAGGGAGAGGCCACGTCCTCAGAGACGCAGCTGGCAGCCCCCATGGGCACAAGGGCAGGCAGGAATCAGCCTGGCACCCACAGATGCATCAGCACAGCAGTGAGGAGACCCTCGGGTTCCAGCCACAGGCTCGCGCATGGGTTCCACGGGGCCAGGCTCAGGTGGGGCAGTGAAGGCTGTGGAACCTGCAGGACCCGCAGGGCTGGGTGCACCCAGGAATCTGCATTTTACCTCAGGAGGGGACGCAGGGCTGGGCTCCAGCCCCACCCAGACAGGCCGAGGGCCCCTGCCCCCCTCACAAGCCGCAGTCTCAAGTCCCGGCACCCCTCATCCAGGCCGTGCCGGAGGGCTGCTGAGACCCGCAAGGCCTGTGGCTCAGTGACAGCCTCCTAAACAGTGATGAAGTGAACCCAAGATGGTAGGGAAGATTCTACGTTTAAAACGTAAAAACAGCCCAAGAAAGCACAGGTGCTGTTAAACCCCCACGCAAGCAGGCTTGGTGGCACACGTCGGATTTCCTAGTACCCGGGAGGCTGAGGCAGGAGGGTCACTGAGAACCTGTCAGGCTGGGCTCCACTGTAAGACCCTGTCTCAGAGACCCAAAACCTAAATAAGCTCCCGCCCAGCCCCCTGAAGCTTCCCCGCAACCCCCTGCAGCCTTCTCTCAGCCCTGCCCACCCCTGAGGCCCCCAGCCCAAGGCACAGCTGCCAAGGTCAAAGACCCCTTTTTGTTTTGTCTTTATCTTTGTGTCCTGGAGACTGAGCCCAGGACCTTTGCACCAAGCTACATCTGCAGCACCTTTTTCTTGCTAAGTGATCAAGGTGCCCTGGCTGGGTTTGAACCAGTGATCCTCCTGCCTCACCCTCCCAGTGCACTGGGATTATAGGTGTGCTCCACTCCACCTGGCAGCCTCTTTGGGTTTTTAAAGCCAGTTATAAGGGGAAGACAGAACCTGAAGCCTGCAGCAGAGGGTACAGACAGAGGCTCACCAGTGGTGGGAAAGGACCTAGGGTGTCCTGGTGCCCGGCTCCAGTATTGTCACCCCAGGGTTCTTGCACAAAGAGACAACCTCAGCCGCACACTGCCCCGCCTCAGTCTCGCCGGCTGCACAGAACAGAGCTGCTGGATACCAGCCCAGCCCGACAGGACCCCGCCCAGCTTCACGCTGCACCCTGTCCTGTCTGCCAGCCAGTGAGGGACAGAAAACACCAGGAGCAAAACGGAATTCGGGCTGGGAGCACAACGGGTGTCCCGGGCCAAACCGGAAACCCAGACAGCTGTCCTGACCTGAAGGCCACCAGCTTCCTGCCTACCCCAGCTTGGTCTGTCCCCTGCCAGCACTCAGCGATTCACCTTCTGCACCAGGCAGTGCCCGGGAGGCAGGACCACAGGCACCGCAGATGTGCCAGGCCAGGTCCCCCACCCGGCTCCTCAGACCTCAGTCAGGTGACCGTGCGAACACCCCGTAACTCAGGCCACTGGCTTCCTGTCCTGGGCACACAGATGCACCCCTGACCTCGGCGGCCACATGCCCCATGGACAGGAAGCCTCGCAGAACAATACACCTTCATATTTTCCACTCCCTTTGAAGATCTGGGGCGCTTTGTGCATTAGAATTTTCCATGCTGGAGAGAGAAAGCTGAACGGGAGAGGTGACACAATCTGTGTCATATGGCTTCAGGGGACAGGGAGGGAGCACTGCTGTCCTAAGACAGGCACTGTGGGGAAGAACGGGAGTTCTAGCTCCTCCGGAGGCCAAGGCAAGAGGGTCAGGTGAGCCTACAAGTCCAAAGCCAACCTGGGCAACTTGGCAACACCCCATCTCTAAGACAAACAAAACAAAACAAAACCCAACATGCTCAATGTGCTGGCCGCCCTCACTGCACTGTCCCTACCACCCCAGAGGGCCAGCAGCACGTCCCAAGTCACCCAGGAGATGGGGAGCCTGTGCAGACTCAGCTGGCAGGGCCCCGACCTGTGTGGCACCCCAAGGTCAGAGGAGGACCAGAGAGAAGGGACCAAAGGTACCACACAGCGTAAGGACCAGGGAGGCCAGGACAGCTCAGGACTCCTCTGAGGACAGAGACACGGGGTGGCAGTGTCCCCTGTTCTGCACTGAAGCAGGTGCTCCTCCTCCAGGGACATCAAGCTGCTTCACGCGTCAAAAAACCCACATACACATTGCTGAAACCGCGTAGGTACTCAACAATCCAAAACGCGGGCCTCGGCCCCAAAGGGTGGCGACACCGGCAGTGGCAGCCTGGACGCTGGATGCTGGGGCTGACGCAGGCCTGGGCACCCTGCTGCCCACTGCTGCCCCATCTTTGGGAGTCTCAGGGGGAGCCCAGGCATCAGGCCTGTCTCCCCAGCTTGTCTCCACTTCGTGGCTTGGCTCGGTGGCATTTGGGACACTCAGGGGCCCAGGAGCCCCATGTCACAGTCAGATGTAAAGTCTCAGGCCCTCGAGCTGGGCCTTTCGCGCCTTTATTTCATTTCCTTCAGACAGTGTCTCCCTCCCTAAGTCACCAAGCTGACTAGGCAGGGCCGAAACCTGCAATTCTGCCTCAACTCCCAGAGGGCCAGCAACACGGGGGTGTGACACCACATTGGGTTTCCTGGGGCTTCTAGGAAGCCTGCGGATCATAACCTTAAGCCTAAAGCGAGCTTTGCCCTAAACCATAGACACTTACCCTAAGCCCTCAACGCTAACCCTAACCCACTCCCCTAACCCTAA
The DNA here is from genome assembly GCA_004027455.1 of Hydrochoerus hydrochaeris. Lineage (NCBI taxonomy): Eukaryota > Metazoa > Chordata > Mammalia > Rodentia > Hydrochaeridae > Hydrochoerus > Hydrochoerus hydrochaeris. The sequence continues at coordinate 135,479 of PVLA01005184.1, read as the reverse complement.
AGTCAATGTTAACCCTGAACCATGGACCTTAACCCGAACCCTGAATCCAACACTAACATGCACTTGACAACCAGAGTCTATCCCTGAACCAGGCCCAAAGTGCATATGAAAGTGCGTGGTCCTTCTGCGATGTCAGGACACAGGCTTGGGCTTCAGAGAGATGCACGCAAGGAAAGAGACGCCGAGCCCAGCAGGAGGCCCCGGGCGACATGGATGATCAGGATGGGCAACAGACAGCTGCACATGCTCGCTCCTGGAACAAACCATACCTGAGTCCCACAGTCCATCACCTGCCCCCCACCTCCGCCCGAGGGCGGGGACAGCTTTGTGCGCCTCTGGTGCACGAGTGCTAAGCTTCACTGTAATAAAGTACCCGTAAACTAGCACTCGCCACCTTATCCATCTTTCAGTGGGCACTCAGAGACACAGGTACATCCACGGTTCCGGGCAACTCCCATCATACCCCTCTAGGACTTCCCATCTCCCCAAACGCAGCTCGAGGCACCAGGCCCGACTCCCTGCCCCACCCCCAGCCCCTGGGAAACGCCACGGTCTGTCCAACAACGCACCTCTGTGGCCTCACACAGCACTTCGGTTTTCGTGACTGGCTCGCTGCACTAGCACAATACCCCAAGGTCCACTGTGGCTGTGACGCGTGCTGATACTTCCTCCCTTTTGAAGGCTAATACTCCCTCGTGTGGATGCACTACATCTCATTCACCCACACCCGCCATGGCCCTGTGGCTTCCATCTTCCGACTACTGTAAACAACCTACCGCCAACACGGGTGCCAGTCTCTCCTCGAGACCCTGCTCTGCATTCCTGGGGGGCCTGTCTGGAAGAGGGACTGCCCATCACCGGGAATTTGATTTTTAGTTCTACAAGGAGCCCATGGTATTCTCCACCGCAGGGACACCGCTCTGCATCAGGCTGTTTCCTGTTGAGTTTTAGCTCTTCACACGCTCTCCACACTAACGCCTTCCCGGAGGTGGACGTACAAATGTTTTGTAACGGTTTCTAGAGAGATCCTTTCTCAGTGCCGCGGCACAAATGGGCAGGAAAAGAACACTCACCAAGTCACAGTGTTCCCATGGCAGGACTTGTGAGTTTCTGATCCCCACCCCGGAGACAGGCAGGGGCTGGGGATGAGAGGGGGTCCAAGCGTCCCTCCTACCGCAGGGACCAGAGCGAGCCAGGCTTGCTGCAGCCAGGCAGCCAGCACAGGGCGGCCAGCAGGGCACGTGCCAGGCCTCATCTCCCGCGAAGCCTCACTCGCTCCAGTGCCGGGGTCATGCTCACAGCGAGTCCACGGCCACCCGGAATCCAGCATCACCCTGCACTGAGCAGCCACAGCCTGGACCACGGCCTCTCGCAGGCACCCCCAGGCAGAACCGCACGGTAGCCACGTAACTCCACCCTGGCTACAAACACAATCCACCCACTGACCCCCAGTTACTGCCTCACAAGAGTCCTTATCTGCAAATGCTAACACAGCTAGCGGTTTCACTGGAATGCACCGCTGTTAGCTTACCCTGACCAAGCGCAGTTAGATTAGATAGGGAAAAGGATCCTGAAACGATCAAAAGAGACACACAGAACCAGGAGTGAAAACAGGCTATTAGAAATACAGAGAAATCTGAATGGACTGAAAGACAGATGGGTGGACAGACAGATGGACAGATGGATGGATGGATAGACATAGACAGATGAACAGATGGATGGATAGACGAATAGACAGATGAACGGATGGATGGATGGATGGGTGGGATGGATGGATGGATGGATGGACAGTTGGACAGATGGATAGAGAGATGGACATATGGATGGATGAATGGATAGACAGATGGGTGGACAGACGGATGGGTGGAAAGACACACAGATAGACGGATGGGGAGGAGGAGGGAGGAGGAAAAAGAGCAGGCTCCTCTTGGGAGAATCCAGGCTCTCATGGAGGCCCTCAAGGGGCAGGTCCACGGCCGCCACACAGTGTGGCTCATCCCCCATGTCTGTCCCCTGCCTCCCACACAAGGGGCTTCACTGACCCCAACACTGCCCTGCTCAGGGAGCTGCCCGACCTGCCCCAGTGCCCCCCCCCACAGCTCTTCCAGCAGCCCCACTGGAAGTGGGACCACAGTCCTGCTCAGGCACGACGCTCCCTGGACCCCCAGCCTCCTGCCTCTGGGTGCCAAGACCTCACACTGAGCTCCCAGGCCTGAGTCCTGGGCAGTGCCCAGCCCCGGCTGGCAGTGGGAAAGCGCACTCAGCCCTCTGTGTCCTGGCCCCCAACAGCAGCCTCTCTAGAGGGCAGAGAGAGGCCTGGAAGGACAAGGGGGCTGGCATAGAGCAGATCCCCATGGACCGGCAGTGGGGGTTGCACGAGGCCAGGTACGTGGAAGACAGAGGCAGCATCAGGCAATGGTGACCAAGATGGCCTGGCCCAGCACACGGGCCACATCTAGATGCACCAGCGTGAAGGGGGACAGTGAGAGGGAAGACAGAGCGGCCACCTCCCCCAAATTTCCTTGAGACACAGAACCACACAGATGAGGTAGGGCCGAGGCTGAGACATGGGGTCTCAGGGCCACGCCAGCCCTGTCCATGACTGTTCTGGGGTCTGGTCAGCTTTACGCACTTCTGAAGACCTGACGTCAGGCCACCATGCAGGGCCACCTGAGGCCACCCTCTGCTCCCCTCAACCTAACAAGGCACCTGGAAATCCCAAAACTGAGCTCCCCTCACATCATCCATCTATGCCCCACCGGCTCTACGTCCTCTAGTCTGTAGGTCAGGCAAGAAGGTACTGCCCCATGATCTCCTCGCCTCAGGCTCTGTCCAGTGGCCCGAGGCCCCTGCTGGCCACCAGTGAGGTCAGACAAGCAGAAAGAAAGACACATGCATGGGTGAAGAGAGAGGAGCTGGGAGAGAGGGCGAGGGTACCCACAGCCAGCCCACATGCAGCAGGGTACAGCACCTCCTACCATTCCAGCCAGAGCAGCGACTCGGCAGCTCCCGCTGACAGCCACATTCTGGACACCAGCTTTCCCAGCCTGATCACGTCCCTGCACAGAGCGTCTGCTAGCCCAGCTCCTCTGAGGAAACTGAGGCACAGCCACGCACCAGTTCCTGAACTGGCCAGCCTTGCACCGTGTCACCTGGAGCTGTGAGTACAAGGACACAGGGTGCACTGCAGGTGTGACTGGGCTGAGCTCCGCCCCCGATCCACCTCTACAGCCTTCCATCTTCATGTCACCTGGAGCTGTGAGTACAAGGACACAGGGTGCACTGCAGGTGTGACTGGGCTGAGCTCCGCCCCTGATCCACCTCTACAGCCTTCCATCTTCATGTCGGCTATGGCCCCGGGTCTCTGGGATCTCCACTCCCAGTGGGGACACCTGGGGTGTCATTGCCTCGATGGAAAAGCCATGGAAGCTGGGGGCTCCCCTGCTCCCCTGAAGGCAGCTGCAAAGCCCACCCTCCCATGTGTCAGGCCAGCTGTTTCCATAGACCCTGGCTGTGCCTCACCCACCTACACAGAGGACACCTGGCAGGCAGCCCTGGGAGCCAAGGACCGGAGCAACTCCCCTCCTGCAGGGAAGCCCGCTGTACAGGGTCTGCCCTCTAGCCTCAAAGCCCTGGCTCTCATGAACCCTTCATGTCGCCCGGTAGCCGCCCACCACCCCTGGAAGGTTAGTACAGAGCGCAGAGATGGCTGAGGAAACACACTTTCCTGCACGGTGCGCCCTCACAGCGGCCGCTGTGTGCGTGTGCAAGTGTGTGCACGTGTGTGCACTTTATTTGCCTAGAAGAGAACTCTTGGCTTTCGCCTACGGGAAGACTTGAAGAAGAGAGCCCCAAGTGAAAGCGAGCTAAAGGGCTGCAGCGGGGCTTTGCCAGTGTGGGAATGCCACACGCCATGGGCGAGCTGAACACCAAGACGCCCACAAGCTCTTCCCGGAAGCAGGAGCACCGAGCATTCAGCCTGGTTGTGAAAACACCTGGCCCTGTCCCTTGGCCAGCACCCCAGCATGGCAAAGGGGGCTGGGGCAGCTCTGGGTGCCCTGCATGCTCAGCCAGGCAGGCAGCTGCCTCCACTGGATGCCTCTCTGACCCATTCCAGAAATAATCCACAAACATATGCCAAGCACCAGGCCAGCCTATAGCAGGGAGCAGGGGGGACTCTCGCCCTCCGTGAAGGAATGGCCACCAACACCAGGCTGGACCCCCTTGACAGCCCAGCCCACCCGCGTCCTCAGGGAACCCCCGCAACCTTTCTAATACCATCACCCCAGAAACCAACAGGAAGCCAGGGTGTGTGGAACTGAAAAGGGTGGCAGCTCCTTGGCCTCTCAATCACCAGGAATTTAACCCTGGGTGCTTGGATGAACCCGAGTTCAGGTTACAGGACAACCAGAAAACACTGAGGACAGGACAACCAGAAAAACTGCCCAGAGGCCAAGACCTGCAAAACCATGCCAAGCTCGGGAGTATTTTCCACACACTGAGCCACGGAAGACAAAATCTGCCTCCGTTTGAATCGAGCGCTGGCGAGTGCAGGGCCCCAGGGCACACCCCACTCCCTGGGCCCCGCTCCTACTTCAACAGGCTTTGGCACCAGGCTTCGGGTGGACAGGCGTGTGTGTCAGCCCAAACCCGAGAGGGCTCCTGGACAGTGACCCCAGGTGCTGGGTGCAGTGCTGGTGTCACCAAGAACACAGGTCACTTTCTGGGCGTGACTGCGGCAGCCCCCCTTCATCAGCTCCTCCCAAGGGCTCGAGACGCTTTCCCATGGCCCACCTTCCTGCCACTCTACCTGGGTCGAGCTCGATGCCCTGTCCCCAGTGCATCCAGGTCTCCCTGTGGCCTGTATCCCTTCCAGCCTCCAAGGTCTCTTCTTCCACTGCCCCTGCTCCCAGGTCTGATTAATGAAAGAAGCGGCACCCCTGGCCTTGACACCCCACCAGCACAGTGCTCGGCTGCAGCAGGCCTCTCGTGGACGCTGAAGTGATCCCCACCCCAGGCCCCCGAGAGGTGCCAGTGCCCATGCTAGGTGCCACCTGCATGGCAGAGAATCATAGGGCAGGCTAGGGGGGCTTGTGCACACCAACCCACCAACTTCTTACAGCTGGGACTTGGGCCCTGGCATTGGCCCCAAACCCGCCAGTGCCTGCGCTCCTCCAACCACACACTTCACACACCCACGTCGGTGCCTCCCGGCCTCTCCTCCCTGGAACTCAGCTCTGTGTTTATTCAACTGTGTCCACCGCGGGCCTCACACACATTGGACACTGAGTAGGTGCACAAACCCTTCTGTTTCTTAAAGTATGGCAACCAATGACTCTCCAGAGTTACCCAAGCCCTTAAATGGTTAAGCAGTTACCAAAAGCACCTAACTCTTCGGATGGCTTACTTCAAACCCAGCTTGATTCCCTACCTGCTACCCCAACCCTGCTGCAACCTGCAGGTCTGGGAGGAAACATGACACCAGACTCAGCCTGGCACCTCTGGGCTCTGCACTTCTTCCTTGTTTGTAATCTTCTACTTAAAAGTCACCTCGGGATTTCACTAGGCAAATACTCACTGGTTAAAACTTTATCAAGCCTAGACGACTTCACACCATCCACTCCCTCCAAAGCAAACAGTGAAAGGTTACTCAACCTCATTATTCTGCTGAGTTCTAGTATTTTCTAACACATCTGAGTGACTCACCAACCAATCATCTCTACCCTTCAAATACTGCTTTTCCCACATCCTCTGGTCTGCAGCACACAGCCTAGGAAAGACCAGCTGACCAGCAGCAGGGCCTGTAAGGCGCGGCTGGGGCCCTGAGCATGAGGTAGATCACGGGAGGCCAGAGCTAGAAACATCAGTGTCACCAGACTCAATCCTCATGCCTATAATCCCAGCAGGTGAGAGGCTGAGGAGGGAGGACTGCCAAGAGTTCGAGCCTGGGCTACACAGTGAGGTCAAAGCCAGCAAGAACTACAAGGTAAGACTCCGTCTCAGAAAAGCCAATAAATAAATTTAGAAAACACGGTTTTTATAAACGTTCATAGTCAAAAGTCCCAATTGCAAGATTGAAGCTGTCCGTGAGGTGTGCCACACAGGAAATGAGTGCCTGGTATGGCTGGATGGCATTGGAAAGGGATAGTTACTTGAATTTCACCACATTCAGACTTTCATAATCCTGATAATGTGGGTGTTAGAGGATGCTACAGGGAGTCCTGAAAACTATCTGCTCACAGCTCCAGCTCTGCCCCGCTGCCGCCCCTCCCCCTCAGGCTCCGCCCCGCCACAGGCTCCACCCCCTGCAGGCTCCGCCCCATTGCAAGCTCCGCCCCACTACAGGCCCCTAGTCCTCAGGCCCCCACAGAACCTAATACCAGCGCCTCCAGGGGGGCAATAATGCATCAAAGCCTTTAGGGTACGTCTGTAAATCCTACCATGCCAATTAGGCTGCACAGAAAACTGTTGAGTTTGAATCAACAGCTTTCCCACATTGTTCCCCAATAAAACCTGAGTCCACCCCCGGTTCACCCAGGGCTGAGCTCTCCCTCTGGGTTGGTCTCCACCCAGGGCTCTGCTGTCCAGACCTGCAGGTCTCGGCCTCGCTGAGCAGTAGAGCGCAGTCACTGGTCTGAAGGCTACGCAGCATTGCCACGGGCACAGCTCACACTGAATGATTGCTTTAGGTGGCTAATTCCTCCAAACTTCCCCTGAGGTGAGAGGGAACCCTGAAAGTGACTTGCACATCCACTGCCTCATCTGGAAGCTTCTAGTCACCAGACAGACAAACAGCATGAGTGCAAGTCTAGAGAGCTGCTTCCGGTCTGCACCTGCGTGGGCACTCACGTGAGGCCAGTCGGCAAAAGGCCGCTGACAAGAAACACAGTGTGTGTTCGTTCAGTCACCGGGCAGCAGGAGCCCCCCGGCCCACCACAGCCGAGGTCCAGGCCATGGGCCTCTCCAACCAGGCCCACCCACGGCTGCTGTCCACACACCCAGGGGTGCATGCCAGGGCGCTGCAGACACACAAACATCCCCACCCGAGCACAGGCTTGCTCCTGCTCTCAGTGGGCCCTCAAAAATCTGAACCCTAACATTGCCAAGTTGTTTTCATACAGACCTAAGTCTGCTTTATCTAGCAAACACAAAGCTACAGGGAAAACACTTACCAGAAGTACGCGCGACGCCTGGGAACAGTGTCCCCACCTGAGCCATTCTGTATTCTCTACACATCTGCACCACCTCATACAACCTGCCATAGTCACCTTGGGGGGCAAAACCATGCCGAGGTGTCCCATGATGCCAAAACTGAACCTGTGCATCCCTGGTCACCCAAGGAGACAAACTGAGCAGGAACCTGCCCCCTGCCTAACCCCTGATACATAAAATCCCCAGCCAAAGCCAATCAGAAAAATGGCCTTTTTCCCTTTCTCTTGGGGCTCCCATGGTAAACTGGATCCTAGTAACTTACTGTTTAAACAGCTCATCTAGACATGTGCTCAGCCCATAGAGCTAGGCCTCCTCCTGGGCACTTTGGTCTCATAAACAGGGCTGCCCAGTCATGTTCAGGGCGGGGGAACAGACAGGCCCCTCACACAGCCACTCTGGGTACATCTGTTGTCCACGTGTCTCCCAATTCACATGCCCTCTGCTGTCCCCATCCCTAGCACTGCAAGTCATCCAGGCATGCAAGGGTCAGAGGGACGGGGGGACCCTTCCCAGCCCAGCCTTTGGGGCTGAGCTGTCCACTCCTCTCCTGGTGTTGCCCACACCTGGAGCAGCAGGCCGGGTTCTCACACCAGTTCCACTACCAAGAAGGACGGGCTCTGAAATGGCTCTTAAATTACAAGCCCAATCTAAGAGCGAGCGAGCGGGAGCTGACATCAAACAGGGGCTGCTTTTCAAAGAGCTGCCTCTGAGATAGCACACAGGGGCCGACTGCTGTTATTATCTGCAGGAGACAGAAACACCAGACTGGGGAAGGTATTACAGGGTGACTCAGGAACTAGAAGGTAATTTCCATAGGTCCCACCCAGGAGCTAATTGGCACATGCAGCGGGCAGTGACCTTTGATCCTTCCAGACAGCGGTGCGTGTGGCGAGCTGACCCAAAAGGATCACCAGGCAAACCAGACGACGCAGATAAGCCTGAAGCAGGCTGTCATTGTGGGACTCCGGGTGAGGCCTGAGAAGCCCTGCACGTGAACTTGAAGACGCCTGGGCCTGCTCCCTGCAAAAGTGCTGAGCCAAGCAGCGGGCATGCGCCCCAGGGCCAGCCAGGTGGGGAGCACGCCGCCCCCAGCATCCTACAGGGGCAGAGATGTCTGGGCCCTGCCCGGATGTGCCCTGGCACGCCTGCTGGTGGGGTCCTTGGCAGGTCCCTGAGGCGCCCACCCGGAGCGGCCCCTAACCCCCAGGCCACTCACCGGACACAGATACCTCCATGAGGGCCTCCAGCGGCCGGTTGTTGTCCAGGTCCCGGCTGAGCTGCAGTTCGCCCGTGGCCGAGTCCAGCAGCAGCAGGCTCAGCTCGTTGCCCCGCAGGAAGGTATAGTTGAGGCTGTCGGAGAGGTCGGGATCGTGGGCTGGGATGCGGCCGATCACGCCGCTGGGGAAGCTGTTGGACTTGTTGGTGATGTAGTTGTTGAAGAGGATCTGGAAGTCCGGAAGCTCGGGCGGGTTGTCATTCTGGTCCAGGAGGTGGATGCGCACAGTGGCCCGGCTCACCAGGGGGGCCGACGTGGCCTGCACCACCAGCATATAGTCCCTGCGTACCTCAAAGTCCAGCTCGGCCAGAGCACGCAGGTCCCCGCTCAGCAGGTCCAGCTGGAAGACCTCGGGCACGTTGCCCTCCACGATCTGATACATGATCTGGGCGTTGGGGCCCTCGTCAGGGTCATTGGCGTGAATCTTCGCCACAACTGACCCCACCGGGCTGTTCTCCTCCACGAACAGCTCCAGCTCGTCCCTCTCGAACACAGGGGGGTTGTCATTGATGTCCAGCACGGTCACCTGGATGTCCACAGAGGCACTGAGGGCAGCCGGGCTGCCCCGATCCACCGCCAGCGCCCGCAGGTTGTACACAGCCACGTTCTCCCGGTCCAGCCGGCGCTGGGTGCGGATCACACCGGAAGTGGGCTCAATGTAGAAGTCCCCATCACCATCGTCCCCACCCTGGAAGGTGTACAGCAGACGACCATTGGGGCCTGAGTCCCTGTCGGTAGCAGAGACCTGGAGGACGCTGGTGGACGGGGGAGCATCCTCGAAGACGGAACCCTGGTAGAAATCCCGCAGGAACCGGGGTGCGTTGTCGTTGGCATCCAGGATGAGGATCTCCAGGGAGGTGGTGTCCGATTTCTGAGGGATGCCGTTGTCCCGGGCCGTGATGGCCAGCGTGTAGGCAGCCTGATCCTCGTAGTCCAGCTCCGTCATGGTGTAGATGGTGCCAGTGTCGGGGTCAATGCGGAACTGGGGTACCGGATCCTCTAGCACGTAAGTTATCCGGGCATTCTCGCCCGTGTCCTCATCGGTGGCACTGATGGTGGCAATGGGGGTGCCCACGGGCCGGTCCTCACTGACGCTGACGGTGTAGTGAGAGCTCTGGAAGACCGGCCGGTGGGTGTTGGCGTCAGTGACATTGATGAAGACCTGCACGGTGTGTGAGCGAGTGCCATCCGACGCGGTCACGGCCAGCACGTACTGCCGCTCCTGCTTGTAGTCCAGGGGCAGCGCCAGGGTGATCAGGCCGCCGCCGCTCTGGCTGCTGAGGGCAAAGCGGTTCCGGGTGTTGCCGCCGGTGAGCTGGTAGGTGATCACACTGTTGGCGTCCCGGTCTCGGGCCCGCAGCGTCAGCACGCTGCTCCCCACGGCCGCGTCCTCGTTGAGACGGAGCTCATACAGCGGCTGGGTGAACACCGGGTCGTTGTCGTTCACGTCCAGCACTGTGATGGACACGCTGGCCGAGGAGCTCATGGGCGGCGAGCCATGATCCACCGCTTCCACCCCAAAGCTGTAGTGTTCCACCGCCTCGCGGTCCAGCTCCGCGCACACGGTGATCCAGCCCGAGCTGTTGTGGATCTGGAAGGGGAAGTCCGGGGTGGAGTCGGGGTCCTGAGGCCCTGCACCGCCACCCTCCACGGCAGCCGAGCCCGTGTCGACCAGGCGGTAGCGCAGACGGGCATTCTCCCCTGCGTCCGCGTCCACGGCCTGGATGTGCAGCACGGAGTGGCCCAGCGGCACGTTCTCCAGCACCGTGGCCTGGAAGGGGCTGCTCACGAAGATGGGGGCATTGTCGTTGACATCGAGCACCTGCACGGAGACCAGCCCAGAGGAATTGATGAGCGGCGGCCGGCCGCCATCCTGCGCCTTGATGCGCAGCGTGTACTCCCGGATGGCCTCGAAGTCCAGAGGGTTGATCACGTCCAGGCTCCCGCTGAGCGAGTGCAGGTAGAACTGCCCCTTCAGGTTCCCGCTGACGATGCTGTAGTGAATGGCCGCGTTCTGACCCTGGTCGCGGTCCGTAGCTTGCACGCGGAGCACAGGCGTGTTGACGGCCAGGTCCTCCGGCACCTGGACCACGTAGCGTTTCTCGCTGAACTGAGGATAGTTGTCGTTCTCATCCTCCACCACGATGTGCACGGTGGCCGTAGCGCTGAGCGGGCCCGGGTTGCGGCCCTGGTCGTTGGCCTCCACCAGCAGCTGATACTCGGCCTGCTCCTCCCGGTCCACCACCGCCCGCGTGCGCACCACGCCTGAGCGCGCGTCAATCTCGAAGACGCCCCCAGCGCCCTCCAGCAGGCGGTAGCGCATGTTGGCGTTGGAGGGCGCGTCTCCATCGGTGGCGCGGATGGTCAGCACCTCATAGCCCACTTCGAGGTTCTCACGCACACGTTCGCGGTACTCGGACTGCTCGAAAACCGGGCTGTGATCGTTGGTGTCGCTGACAGTGACAGTGAGGTAGGTGGCAGCCGAGCGCCGAGGGGAGCCGTGGTCCACGGCGCTGACCTTGAGCACGTGCGTGTCCTTGGTCTCGCGGTCCAGCTCGCGGGCCGTGCTCACTGTGCCTGTGGCCCCATCGATGAGGAAGTAGCCGTTGGAGCGTTCGTCGAATAGCGCCTCCATCTGGTAGCTCAGGCGCCCGGCCTCGCCCTCATCCGGGTCGTGTGCGACCAGTTCAATAACCGTGGTGCCCGCCGGCTGGTTCTCTGGCACCGACACCTGGTAGCTGGGCAAAGGGAACTGGGGGCTGGTGCTGCCACCCGCGCCGCGTCTGGCCCGCCGCGACACCCTCGATCGAGCCCGGAGCAAAATCGGCGGCAGCGAGGACGGCGTCCCCGAGGGTGGGTCCAGCTGCAGTTTTCCTGAGACCGAGTCTGGCGCGCGCCGCAGGGCGCACCGCAGGCGCAAGCGGACAGGGCCTCCAGGTCGCGGGCAGCGGCGGGCCGGGTCCAAGGCGAGGGGCGCGAGCGCCGAGTGCACCGAGGCGGCGACGCCTTCGGGAGCCGGGGAGCGGGGCGCGCCGCCGATTCCAGCCCCCAGTCGGCGTCGCTGACGGGCGCCCAGTCGAGGATGCGGGCTCCGCGCCGTCGGGGCGCCCCAGTTCGCCAGGACTCGCATCGGCAGTGGGGGCGGCAGCGGGCGCCACCCCAGGCGCGCGCAACCCCGAGGCCCCGAGCCCGGCCCGCGCCGCCGGCCTGCCCGCCGCCCGCCGTGGCTCACGTCCAGCAGCTCCCGTGGTGCCTGGGGCGAGCGCGCAACGTCCCACGCGTGGGTCCAGCCGGGCCCCGGGGCGACGGTGCCGGCCCCGCCGGGCTCGCGCAGCTCCCGGGCGGTCGCACACGGCCCCAACGCGTGCAGGGCGGCGGCCGCGGCCAGGAACACCAGCGCGGGCAGTACGGGCGGCGGCGACGGCGCCATGGCCCGCAGCCCGAGCCGGGCGCCCGCGCACAATCCATGCACCCGGCGCGCTCTCGCATCCACCCGGCGCGGTGGCCGGGGGGTGGCTCCGGCGCGCCCGGGCCCGGACCCTCCGGTCGGCCCGCGCCCAGCCTCCCCGGGAGCCCTGGCGGGCACCCCGGAACCCGCGAGCCCGGCTTCGCCCGCAGCTTCCACTTCGAGAGCACTTTGCGAAAGTTGGCGAAGTTGGTTTCAAGATGGCTCCTCCGCGCGTCCCGGGAGGGCGCCGCGCATCCACCTGCGGCGCGGCGGCTCCAGGTGGCTCTGGCGCGCGCGGGCTGTGGGAAGCGGGGCGGGCGGCGATCCCCGAGCGGCCGATCCCTCCTCCCGCAGCGCCGACGCGCATTCCCGGCGGTCGGCAGTGCCCTGGCGGTGCGCTTGGCCTGCGCCCCTGCTCGCTCTCTCCGCCCCCGGCCCCGCCCCACCCGGCCCAGCCGCTTATTGTTCAGCCGGGGGGGAGCGGGCCTGGAGGTGCGCGCCCTGAGGATCGCCATGGAGACGCGGGGGGCGCGGCCGGGCGGGGCTGGGGACCAGGCCCACCCCCGCAGCCTCCCCACCAGGCTCCCCGGGGGGCGGGGCCGAGGGACCAGGGCGGAAAGGCGGGGCTGGGCCCCTGGCAGCAGCGACCAGGGGGTGGAGGCTAGGCTTGTTGGGGCCCCGGGCACGGTTCAAAACCTAATACTCCTACCCACCCTGGCTGATCCGCAGAGACTGCCGGCTGGGCGCTCGAGGCCGGGAACAGGGACAGAGGTGGCCAGGGCCCAGTTAAGAGCCTGGTGCGGCTGGGAAAACACACAAGCACAGCCGAGCGCCAGGGGGTGAAAAGAGTTCCCAGGATCTTGAAATCCAGTAGGCAGCTAACTAGAGTGGCACGCAGGTTTTAAACGGAAAAAACAACCCTGGGTTGGCATTTGGGATTTGGAGAGGAGGACGGAGGTGAGCTGTACCCTCGGCCTGCGCATTCCCGGCCATGGGTCAGCTGGACCCCAGGCTCCAGCTACTGCCCAAGCCAGACACGGAGGGCGTGTGAGGGTCAGGGAGGTGACCAGGGGCAGAGGTGGGCAGAACTGTGAGAGCAGGCCAGGGGTGTTAGACCTGGAGAGCCCTGAGACCCACCTCCCCTTCCTCCCACAGGGAAGGGGCAGCCTTAGAGCTGAGGGGCACCCCAACCTGCTGCCCCGGGAGCACAGCTAGGGGAGGCTATAGCACTTCACAGTTCCCCAGGGGCGGGCTTTGTCACATTCCCCTCCTGTCAGCTTTGGAACTGTGCCACCCTAATAGGCCTCCAGCCGCAGGGGTTTGGCAGAGGATCCTCCAGCCTGGGCCTTGGGTGGGGGGACAGCCAGTCACCCCCACAGCAGGGCTTTCCAGCCAGCCACCATCCAGGGTCCCTTCCTGCATCCCCAGTTCCAGGCTGGGCCCAAGTGTGGTCACACAGGCCATGGGCAGTTTTGGGAGCAGAAGGTTTCTGGCTCTTTATGTTAGGTGTACAGCTGTCACACATGCTCAACCAGTTCTGCTCAGAGCCGCTAAAAACAAAGTCTTTCCTTCCCATGGGCAACCATTTGAAGCCGTGTTCACCCTCTAGGCACGGTTGCTCTGGGTCCCTGCGATTTGATCCTGGGAGCTTCCTCCAGCTATCCGTTTGGGAACCGTGTGGAGGGAAGGAGTGGAGAAAAGCCCGTCCCTGATGGGACCTGGCCAGGATACCCAGCCACCCTGGATCTGGACTGGGACCTCACAGACAGACCCCCAAGGTAGGCGTTCAGGTTCTAGAAGGCAGGATGGACACCTGAGCCCAGAGCCCCCCGGGCGGAAAGTTGGGGTATAGATCGGAAGGGGACTCGAGAGGGGAGCTGCAGAACTCCTGGAGTGCATATTTTGCAACAGGGCTTTCAATAGGGTGGGCTGGGTTTAAATAAACAAAATTCAGCACTCGTGGTTTGGGTGTGGGCATGCTTTCCTGGAGTCAGGCACCTGCTGGCTGCAGAGGGACTGCAGGGCTCAGGCCGGGACTTCGATGGCAGATGTCACTGGTGGAGGTGTGGGAAGGACCACGGGACAAGGGGAGCCAGAGCACAGGCCAGCCCAAGCCTATCAGCTTTCTTGTGGGTTTAGGGGCACAGTCCACAAACAGACAGGTGCAGAAGAGAGGACCAGAGAATTTAGGAAGGGCTGGGCACAGTGATGTCCCCTTCTGCACACGAAGGTCACCGCGTGAAGGTGCTGGCTTCATGCAAGCACGCTGAACCCCCCCACTCTCCGTGCCCTCTCCCGAGCACGCACGTCCAGGCCACGGTGCTCAAGGGGGAGCAGAGGAATTAGAAGACAGGCTGCCACTTGTGATCCAGCCACATCTGCGGGATGGGACAAAAATGTGACCGAGGGTTCAACCCCCAGCATGGAAAACTAAAACTGACATTCGGAAGTGGTGGGTGCTTTGGAGCCCCGAGTTCCAGTTCTTCCAGTATCTGTCCCACCTTTCCGAGCTCTAGCTCCTCCTCTGGAGGTCACGGCGGTCCTGGGCTCCTGGCCTTGGTGAGGGGTTAATGAGAAACAACACAGAGGTTGGCACAGGCCTGGTGGAATGTGGGCCACCTCCCGGGCTGGCCTCAGCTGTTAGCTGTGCTGCTGCCCCAGTACCCGACTTGCCGGCATCTGTCACCCCCTGCAGCCAGCAGGTTCTAAGTGGCTGTGTCATGTGTCCCTGTTCCAGCGGGGGCTGCGGCTTTCATCCGATTTCCATGGGCCCGTGCTGAGTGCCGAGGCGGTGTCCACAGAGCACCCATAGGACAAGGCACTGAGGGTGAAGGGAGGCACCCAGGGCTCCTAGGAGAGGGGTGGCCTGCGGGGTGGCCTCATCCTGCCCTGCCTGGGGACCACAGCCCGGCCCCTCACCCTGCGGGATGTTCCCTTCCCCACAGGCCACCGTCTCTGGGCACCAGGCCCGGCCCTGTGGTGACTCTGGGCCCCTCATAGAGTGGGGGGACACGAACACCCCAGGTTATTCCTGCCCCCCTCAGCCACTGGCCCAGTGAGCCCCGCCACTTATAGATGTTTGGTGCCACTCCCAGGGGTGCAGCAGCTGTCACTGATGTTTCTATTTCTCTCGCACCCCTGGGCGTTGCACATGAACTTGAGTATCTTTAAAAATAGAAGGGAAAAAGCCCCAAGTTGCAGATTCCTAGCACTGACTGTGCTCAAAATGCGTCCTGCCAGGGGCCCCAGCCAGCGCCCACGCGGTTCTAGAATCTGCTCTTAGAACTTTGCTGGGCTGGTGCTGAGCCCCACCAAACCACCCAGCAGAGCGAGTCCGGGCCGCTCCGGTCTGTTCCTTCTCTCTCCGGAATTTAGGGGAGCAGGGCTTGGCCTCCAGCCCCTCCCGAGTCCCCCATGTCAGCTCTGGTGGGGGTTCGACTCATGGAAAATAGAACCTGGGAAACAGAACCTGGAGCCTCGTATTAATTAGGATGTTAACGGGCAGGGGACGAGGAGAATCTAGACCCTAATTAAACGTGTTCAGGCCCCAGTGCCAGTGTCCCTGGGAGACCCAGATAACGCTCAGAACAGAAAGGGAAAAATATTTTCTTGTTTCAAAGGTGCCAGAACCTGTCCAAACACAAACACCGCGCCTTCTGCCTGTGTGCTGGCTGTGACCACCCAGGGCCCCTGAGATGCCAGCCTGGGGCATAGGTCTCGGGTCCAGAGCTGTCCAGTGCCCCTCAGGATGGGGAGGGGCACAAGGTGTCCTTAGGCCCCTGCATGCACCCAGTATCCAGCAACCGGCACCTGGGCCTGAGCCGCAGTCTGAGCCGATCTGCCCAGCCCAGCTCGGGGCAGCACTGGCCCCTAGTGGCGGAGCACCATCTCTGCGCTGATCTAAGCCTCTTGCAAATGCCAGGAAACCCCTAAGCCCCTGCCCACTTCGCCAGCTGCTCCCCTGAGCCCCTCATCTGCAGGGGGAGGTACCAGGACCCCACGGCACACAGCAGCTTGGCTGGATGATGGGGTGGGGGTCACCCTGGTCTCAGTCACCAGCCCCAGGAGGCAGAATGAGGGCTGTGCCTTTGGGTGGTGCCCGGGGACACAGGGGCGCCTGCCTGATGTCCTGTTGGGTTTTTTTGTTTGTTTGTTTGTTTGTTTGTTTGTTTTTGTTTTCTTTTTGCAGTACCGGGGATCGAACTCATGACCTCACCCTTGCCAGGCAGGTGCTTATGCCACTGAGCTAAATCCCCAGCCTTTGATGTCCTGTCCTGCAGCCTGGTAGGGGAAGTGCTGAGGTCTTGCTTGATTATTTTTCTCCTTTAACTCCCTCCTTTCTGCTCATCTTTTCCAAAACAGCGTGCTCAGCGCACTGCAGTCTACCCCTCTTAAAGTACGCGGCTTCATCTTTCCTTGTACAGTCATGAAGTCACACCACCAACCCCATCTAATTCCAGAGCATTTTCACCACCCAGAAGGAGACTCAAGGCTGTCCCCATTGCCCGTGCCATCCTCCAGTGCCCAGATCCGTGTCCTGTCCCCAAAGTTTCAGATCCATATCTACACGTGGCTTGGCATTGGCGTCAGGGTTCACCGAGGTTCGTCCCATCCTCCTTCTTTGGGGCTGAGTGATGCTCCGTGGTGTGGCTGCACCATGGTCTCTTACACGGCCGCCTGCCGACGGGTGGACTCGGGGTGGATTTTGCTTTTTTAACTGTTAGAAACGCCTTCCTTTGTTTCGAGTGGGAAAAAGAGGGCGAGGCATCATTCTCTCTGTAAAGTTGCCCACAATATCTGTTTGGATTTATCTTTCTTTTCATATTTTGACCCAGGACCCACAGTCACACTGTGATCAGCGGCTCGCAGAGGACTTTCCTGGGGACTTTCCTCAGTCCTTGCCGGGCACGGGGAGGGGTACGGAAGCCAGCTGCCTTGCAGTAGGCTGGCAGGAAGTGGGGGGAGCCAGTGGTGTCTTCCTCCTTGTCCCCTCGGACACCATGGTCGGCCACAGCCGCATGACGGGGGCCGCTCCGCAGGCCTGGCGGAGCCTGCCTGGCTTGTGTCCCCCGTGGAGTGGGCAGCCCCCTTGCAAAGCCTCCAACCCCGACACCCAGCTCCCTCTTCTCTCTACATTGGCACAAGTTCCCATCCTGCCTCATCCCTCAGTGCCAGAAGAACAGGAGTGGCGCCCTGTCCCCAGGGGAAGGCACAGTGTCAGGTGGGGACATGAGGAGCCCCAGAGTGAGGGCAGTGGCAGGGACTGTGGCATGGTGACCTGGAGAGGCCTTCGCCAGGCCATGCAGAGTAAGACTGGAGAGGTGCACAGTGCAGGCAGTGGGTGTGCAAAGGTCCTGGGGCAGGAGTATGTGAGTGGAGAGGTCATGCAGGGTCACATGGACCATGACTGAGACACTTCCTTCCTGTGTGTCTGACCAAAGGCATTAGCTGCTGAGAGCAGTGTAGTTTGAGGGTCTCTGTGTCCTCCTGCCACTCTGGTGGCTGGAAGTGGGTGGAGAGGGCACAGGAAGCCACACTCAGGCAGCCTTGCGGGAACAGATGGGACCCTGGTGCTCCGGCCTGCCACTTCCGCCACACATTCTCCCCGCAGGCACCCCTGAGGCTAGCCGCCTGCTGCTGATTTCTCTTACTCAACTAGAAGAACCTTTTTGGGGTACGGGGGGGGGGGATAGGCAGGTCTTTTCAGTGATACCCAGAGGTAAGGGGAGACCCAGACAGGGCACCTACATCTAATTATGTCTGCTTAAAAACTAAAAATTTACAAAGACTGTGTAGGACTCCAGCACCGGGTCCTGGTGCCTCGGCCTCCCACATCTGGAGACAAAGGCAGATGTGAGGTGCGGTCAAGCTGCAGTGAGTATTTACATTGTTACAAACCTTATGGTAAAGGACACATTGCAGGGACCCTCTGAAGCCTCCGCCCCGCTCCTCCCGCCGCTCCGGCTGCAGTTCTGCCAGGGCTCTTCTCTCACAACTGTGTTGCTGTGGCTGCCCCAGTGGTGACCTTTCGTGGTCATTCTGACTGTGGGGATGAGCTGGAAGTCACACCATGCCAGATCCAGCGAGTAAGGTGGGCAGGACATGGTGGGGTGTTTTCGTGGGCTCGCCTCCCTGTCGGATGGCCCTCGGCAGCAGCGTCCACAGCAGTTTCCATGCTGGTGTCCACTATGGGATGGAAAGTCCCTCCCCTGCTACTGCTCCCGCGCTCAGGCCCAGAGCCCAGCACGCGGTGACATGTCAGAGACAGAGCACAGGCCTCCTGGCTCTGGTTGCCCAGAGGGCGGGGATGCCTGCCCAGAGGACAGGGTTGGGGCAAGACATGGAACCAAGTCCTACAGGGGAGGCCTGGCTACCCCTGTGCCCACCCCAGGCTTGGGACAGCAGTCACTCCAAGCAACGAGCCCA
Organism: Hydrochoerus hydrochaeris; assembly: GCA_004027455.1. Lineage (NCBI taxonomy): Eukaryota > Metazoa > Chordata > Mammalia > Rodentia > Hydrochaeridae > Hydrochoerus > Hydrochoerus hydrochaeris. The sequence goes on along the minus strand of PVLA01005184.1, from coordinate 117,117 downwards.
TGTTCTAGGAAGCACAATGTCTGGCAGCCAATGGGGAAGGAGACCCGGGTGGCTTCCCGGCAAGAGGCACCAGCCTCGAGGAGTCCCAAGAGGAAAGGGGCTCCTGGCTGTGGGTCTTCCCAGGAAGAGCGGTGAGTGGAGGAGGTCTCTGCTTTGTGGGCTGAGCCAAGACTGCTGGGAAGGTAGCCTGAAGTCCCCTGGAGTGCGCAGGCTGCACCCCAGCAGGAGGGAGCCCCAGGCCCTGCACCTCACGGGCGATGGGGCCCCCCAAGGGCGGAGCCGTGTGTCTTGCCCGCTGGAATGTGCCGGGCGTGCCAGGATCTGCCGCTCCTGCAGGGAGCTCGGTGCTGCCCGGATCAAAGGGAGGAAGATGGACGAGCACACTAAAAATAAAAAATAGGCGATGCCACCGCCACTCTCCAGTGCGGGCAGGGCACGGGCTGGGTGCCACGGAGCCGGACCCTCCGTGTCCAGGCTGACACCGTGGCTCACTGCCACTTGCTTTTTGGGGACCGGGGTGGGGGAGCTCCTGGCAGAGTCTTTGGTTTCGGATGTTCGGGCGTCTGCTGTACCCGTGACGGGTTTCTCTGACTAACTGGGCACGCGGCTTCCCTGTGCCGGAAATCTACGCACTCACTCACCGGGCGCCTCACACCAGGACCCGGCTCTCGCCTTCAGCTTCTCCTCTGCAGAGTGTCCCCTGGGCCTCGGTCCCTGTCCCTGTCGTCAGAGGAGGGTGTGCTGGCCAGTGGGCCCTGGGCAGCCATCAGAGCCCAGCAGTGGGCTCAGGTAAGTCCCTAGTCCTCTCGGGGCCTCACTCTCCTCCTCTGTGAAATGGGGTACACCCATCCCAGAGTCTGGGGTGACTAGTCCCACACGCATCATAGCTCAGCACCATGGTGGCTATTCACCCAGGTCAGAAGGCCACAGGAAATCTCAATGCTGGGTGCTGAAGTCACCCCACTTCCCCTCTGAGGCTCCCAGGACCCTTTTCTTCCCCTTTGCCAGGGTCCTGAGGTCACCGTGTTCTTTGGCCCATAACCATCCCCATCTCCAAAGCCAACTGAGTCCTTGTCACCTCATCCCTCGCACCTGGAGGGTCCTGCCAATGACACTGTCATCACCACGCAGTCCAGGGGCACCTCTGCCCTTGAGATTGGCTGGAAGCAGGCTCAGCTCCAACTACACAAGCGATTTGCCTGCCCTGGGCATGGGCTGGGGAGAGCAGGCCATGGACATCACAGAGGGCCTGGCTGCAGCAGACCAGCCCAGGTCCATGCTGCAGGCCAGGGCGTCTGCACCAGGCTGCACTGTCAGTGGGGTTACCCCAGCCAGCTCCTCGGAGGCTGCAAGCAGTCTGCTGTTGCTGCGGATTGTGGCCGAGGTGGTGGCTGGAGATGGGCTGCAGGTGGGCAGGGCTGGGGTCTACGCGGGAGGGACACAGGCAGCCATACGGTGAGAACAGGGCAGGCCACAGCGGGGTGGGGAGCGGCAATGGCAGGTGCTGGGCGGTTCTCTGGGTTCTGGAGTCAGAGACAGCTTCCTGGGGCAGTGACCCGGGACCTTGACGGCTGCACCACCTGAGCATCACCTTGATGAACTCTTGGGCAGAGGGTTTCACACTGGCCTGGGCCTGCCAGGAGATGGAACTAGTGCAAAGGTGGGCAGAGCACTCTGCGCCCTCCTGGATCCAACTGTGCCTGAAGGACACCCCGGACTCAGCTGTGCCAAGCACTCATGATGTCCTCTTCTGCTGAGCTGTCTGAGATGGGTTTTCTGTCTGTGTAACTCCTCCCTCCTCCTGCAAAACAGCCAGAGGCCCAGGGGTCTGAGCCTCGAGGACCTGACCCTCTGGGGTCAGGAGGCTCCTGTAGGAAGGACTCTCCAGGCGGCTCGGCCTAGGCCACTGTGTCGAAGCGACCAGCAAGGGCTGTGCCCAGGCAGGCTGGTGCGAGTGCTGGCTGTCTTCCCGGAGTCGGCTCAGCACCTGCTCCTGGGCACAAACCCTGCCCAGGCAGGCCTGTGAGTCCAGGTCAGGCCCAGCAGCAGCGCCTGGCGGCCTCGGGTGCTGGCAGAGCTGGAGGCCCAAAGGGAGTGAAGTCCGAGAAGAGCTGCGTCACTGGGGTCCAGGCCGCACCCTAAGGTTCTCGCTTCACAGGCCACAGTGGGGTCCAGCCTGCCAACTGCAGATCCACTGAGCAGTGTTGGGCCTGGCCCTGGCCCCCGCTTGAGCAGTGCCACAGACAGCCTGTGTTGATGGTGATGCCTGGCTGGTGTGATGCCCGGGTCACCAAACCCCCTGGCCTAAGGATCTGCGCTCTCAGCTTTGGAACAAAGCTATTGCAGATACCTGGTCCCAGCAGCTTGGCTCCCATCACTGTCCACAGCTTGCAGCTCAGCCAGCCAATCAGTAGCCTGCACTGGACCTCCAGTCAGCCACTCGGGTCTGTACAGGTCTTCTAGCCAGCCAATCAGTGGCCTGCATGGGGCCCCAGTCAGCCAATCAGTGGCTTGCAAGATAGACTGCTCCCTTCTGATAGGGCAGGGTCCATGGCTGGGTGCCACCTTCTGATGGCAGGGCAGTAGGCAGCCCTGTTTGATACCATGTGACCTTACCTTGGCCCCCAAGCCACCACTCCAGCCCAGGACCAATAGCTGACGGCTCCAACCAATAGGATTCACCCTTGGTGGCCCCAGCAGGGACACCCCAGGACAGGAGGCAGCTGGAGAGAAGTCCCTGGAGGTTTCAGGACGAAGGGCAGCCTGAGGGTCAGGAAAGCCTGGGAGTCTTGGGCCACAGAGGGCCTGGGGGACTTGGAGGATCTTGGTGGGGGGTCTTGAGGGGTGTGGAGTCCTTGAGAGGTCAAGGGAAGTGTTGGGGAATTATGGGGGCCCTGAGGCATCTTGGGGAACTTTGAAGGATCTAAGGAGACTTGAGTGCTCTTTGGGGCTGTAGGGACCTTGGAGGACCTTGGGGGAACCTCTGTAGGCATGAGGCCTTGAGACACTGAAGAAGCTTGGATGTCTGGGGGACCTTGGAGGGCATTGGGAGCTTCAGGGAACTTGAGGATTCTGGGAGCTTCTGGGGACTTGGGGGACAGTATACCCTGGTAGGGGGCCTGGGTCATGCTGTGGGGATCCCAGCCCCCTCTCTCTGGTGGGGAGGCTTGGCAGCCTGGCTGAATCCCTGTGAGGCCAAAGGGACCCAGAGGTGACAAACAAGCTTCCTCTGGGTCCTCCAACTCAGCTCCCAGGCCAGGACCGCTCCACACAGAAGGGGATCCCCCATCCCACCAGAGCCACGTGGACCCCACCAAGGACACCAGGACTACACATGGAGGATGGGGAGAGCTGGCAGAGGAGTGGGCCCCCACACAGGTCTGGGGGTGAGTACCCGCGTGGGTCTGGACCCCCGGGCAGAGCCCTGGCAGTGGTGGAGCCTTGGGAAAGCTAGATTAGCTCAGCTGTCCCAGGTGTTGGCAGTCACAGGCTGCAGGTGACAGGACCCAGGCTGGAGTGTGCTCTCTGGCTGCTGGGGCGGGGTGGAGAGCAGGGTCTTGGTGACTGGCTGGAGGGGAAGGGGAGGTGAGTGGAGGTCCAGGCATCTGGCTATGCCCTCGGGGTCCCCTGCAAGGGTCTAGGTGTGGTCTCGGGTGGGCTTCTCCAGTCCCCTCCCTCTCCTGCAGTGGTGGCAGGCAGCTCTGCCTCACCTGTCCTCAAAGAGCCTCACCTACCTTGGGGGAGTCTGACCTCTCAGAAGTGGGGAATAGAGGAGCCCAAGCCCGCGTGTGCATCACCCAGAACCTCCTTCGTGGCATCGTCTTCCTGGGCAGCATCAGCTGAGCAAGATGGAGGCTCAGGGACAAGGTGGCCTTGCACCAGCACAGTTCCCTGTCTTGAGACAGACTGGTGACCTACAGATCACACCTAGTCCCACGGGGGCCACCAGCTTTTGCGGTCCATTCCTCTGGCCTGTGATTGGTCAAGAGGGAATGTGGCCAAGGGTTTGGCCAATGAGACATGAGGAGAGTGGGCGAGGTCCCCAGTAGTCTCAGGGAGCACTGAGCAGGGCAGCCCCCCCACCTGGTCGCCTCCCACCTGTAAGCGGAAGCCCATGGCTGGTGCCTGTTCCGGGATAACCACAGCTGGGTCTGCTCTAGGGTCCTCATGGAGCCCCACTTGGTCATGACTTTGAAGTCAGGCATGGCTGCTTTCATGTGGTATAGATGGGGATGGGGAAACTGAGGCACAGAGGGTGTCTCTTTCCCTGATGGGAGATGGAGCCAGATGCAGACTGAAGTGTCTGAATACCACATCTGCACATCTTTTGCCACATTGTGCAGCCTCCAAAGCCCTGTGGGGGGCACCACTCCTCATCACAGTGGCCCTGACTCTCCACGGTCACTGCTCTCCAGCCACCCCCAGCTGCCCCCCACAGTCAGCCACAAGCTCACCAGCGATGAGTCCACTGTGGAGGGGATGATCTGGCTGCCTTCCACACAGATAAGAATGTTGGGGATATTTTAGATCTAAGCCATAGCAGCACAAGTGTCATTTCAAAGATAATAAACAGGGTTGGTAGCTCAGGGTAGAGCTCTTTCCTGGCATGTGCCAGCAGTAATGATGATAATAATAGTATCTTAGATTGCTTTTCTTCTTGCTGAGACTAAGTACTCAACACCCATATACTAAAGGAGGGAGGCTTGTTTCAGGTTGCAGTTTGTAGAGGTTTCGATCTGTACTTGGCTGGCTCCAAGGCAGGATGGCATGGTGAAGGATGGAGAAGAAACTGTCCGTGGCAGGCAGGCAGGAGTCAGCAAGGGTACAGCCTCCTTTTCCCTTTTAGCCCATCCAGGCTACAAGCCTATTGGATGATGCCACCCATGCCCAGGGTGGACATTCCCATTATGCTCAGAACTGTGTTAACCTATCAGTGGACTAACTTATTTATCACACTTCCTGGGTCCAGCCACCTCCAAAAAGCCCCACCTATGAATGCATGAGGCTTTGGAGGGGACATCTAGCTACAGGACATAACATATAATATTAAGCAAACACAACGTTTTGTTGGTGAGGATGTGGAGAATCTGGAATCTTTACGCACTGCTGCTGGAACGTGAGCACCGGAAAGCTCTGTTTCTTTCACTTCTTTTTGAAGCTGAGCTGCGTCTGGCAGGTGATGTACACGAAATGACAGCATTTTAAAGTCAGCCAGGTGAGGCCCGGGCGGGCAACTCAGCAGCACAGCCCCTGCCTAGCAAGTATGAGGTACTGAGTTCGATTCTCAGTACCTAAATAAATACATACATAGTCACCCAGGAGAGTTTGTCTGTGTCCCCACCTGGGAACGCCCCGCGTTCATTTGTCTTCTTCTCCTCCTCCTCCTTCTTCTTCTCCTCCTTTTTTTTTTTTGTGGCCCTAGAAATCTAGCTCACTGCCTCATGCTTGCCAGGCAGGTGCTGTGCACTGAGTTGTATCCCTGACCCTCTTCTTCTTTTTTTTAATTTTTAAGGATTATAAAAAAATCTGTTTATCAGTGAATTGAACAAACAAAGGTCTCTCCCTCTCTCTCTCTCTCTTTTTTTTTGGTCTTTTTGAGACAGGGTCTCACTATACAGTTCAGGCTGGCCTTGAGCTCACTTTGTAGCCCAGGCTGGTCTGGAACTCACAATGATCCTCCTGCCTCAGCCTCCCGAGTGCTGGGATTACAGGCGTGAGCCACCACACCCGGCAAACAAAAGTGTCTCTTTAAAAAGTGCCTTTTACCTGTTCTTTTTCTTTAGAGGTAGCTGTTCAAAAATGCATTTATCCTTTAACTTTTTAAAATATGGAAACCACTATTTGTATCCCTTATTTAAAAAAAAACACTGTGTGGCCCCTTCTGTCTCTCTTTTTACTCTGCTTTGGATTCGTCGTCATATTTATTCTACTCCGACGCATTTATGGAACATCCTTGCCCTGTCTTCCCATTTTGCTTTCTTCTTCCTCGTTCTCTCCCTCCTTCCCTTTCTTCCCCAAGGTCCATGCTGCCCAGGCTGCTCCTGAACTCCAGGGCTCCAGGGATCCTCCTGTCTCAGTGTCCTAGGTGGGACTGTACCATGCCCGACTTCCTCTGTTTGTAAAGCCGCTGATGCCATCTCTGGGAGCGGCCAGCAGCGCCCGTCTGACCCCGGTTGGCTCCCCAGGGCTCCTCCAGATGCCGTAGTCCGACTCGGCCTCACTCACTCAATAGCTCACCATGAGGCCTCAACGCCAGTGCAGGGGTAGAGGACGTGTGAACCCTACATGGCACTAGCAACGTGGACCCCACCTCCAGCCCCCTCTGGACAGCGACCCTGCCGTCCCTCAGCACCCTCCTCCCCCACCATGACCCCGTGGGACCCCAGGACCCTGCACAGCCAGTGCCCCTCACATGCCTTCCGTGCCTCTGCAGCCCCAAACCCAGGCGGGGTGGACCCTCCCTGGGGCCCACACAGTGATAGCAGCAGAGAGTGCAGGACAGGCAGGAAGGACAGCAGCTGACCATCAGCCAGCAAAGTAGGGAAACTAAGGCTCAGAGCTGTACAGGGACTTGCAAGGGCACCCAGAAGGTAAGACCCAGAGCCTAGATCAGAACCTGGGTTGGCCGTCTGTCCCCAGGGGAAGAAGGCAGGGCTGCACATGAGGAGGACACTGCCCGTGTCACCTGCCAGGCCGTGGGCCCAGCAGAGAGGCGGGCTGGGACCCAGCAGCCCCCTGGCTGGATGCTGCTTCTGGCTCCCATGCTGCGCTGTCACCTGTGGCCACAGGGTGGCGCACACATCGGGCTCAGAGGCCGGAACCCCCAGTTCATGTTGCGGCTCCCCCTCGCAGGGCGCAGGCTGGGGCCAGCAAAGCCCTCCCCGGGACCAGTCCTACAGGCCCCAGTCTTCCGGGCTCAGTGCCCAGGTCCCTGTGCCTCCACTTCCGCCCCGTTGCCCATGCAAGTCGTTCAGCGGGTTCCCGGGTTCCTGAGGAGCCGTCCTGACCTTGGTCAGCGCTTGGTCGCTCAGGTGTCACCCTGGAGCCAAGGGGGCGTGAATCAGGGAGCTGGTGTCATCTACTCACTCACTGTCCCACACTCACCCGTGCCTGGGGCGGGCAAGGCCACCCAGCACTGGTTTTGGATGCTGCTGGTCTGTGTGGATTCCAGGCCCTAGGAGTCTAGTGACACAGTCACAGAGGAGCCTGCAGTGTCCGGGCTCAGGAGTCAGACATGGCTTCTGCCTGTGGCCAGGAGACAGGCAGGGGGGCAAAGCATGGCCTGGTCATCCAGGGACCGACAGAGTCAGGAAGGGAGGCAGGGGCTGCCGGGGGCTGTCAGAGAGGGTGTGGAGCTGTGGGGCTCAGGAGCCAGTGAGGTCCCCACCCGGAGAGCTCAGAATGAGGCTCAGTGGGCTGCAGGGAAGGCCAACAGGACCGGGTCCTCGTGGGGCTGAGGGGCAGCCCAGCCCCTTCCCCTCTGACCTCATCACTCGGTTTCCTGCCTCCTCTTGTGATGATGTCAGAGCCCGCAGATAACCCATGGTCAGCTCTCCCTGCCAAGGTCCCTCCCGCCTGGGCGGTCACGCAGCCATGGGACATCAGCTGGGGGAGGGGACAGGGCTGAGGTCAGGAACGCTCCCAGGGAGGAGAAGGCGGGTGACAAGGACAGGAGTGGTGGCGCAGGTGGCTCTCAGAGCGAAGGTGGCACTTCAGCAGGCCTGAAGATGGCACCAAGAAACAAACAGGGACAGCAGGCCGGGTGAGCAGGACAGGTACACAGTATCCCCGAGATGCAGAGAGGACGTGGGCCTGGAGGTAGCCAGGCAGGGAAGTGAGCAGTGGTCTCAGGACAGACACGTGTGGCCATGCAAAGCCAGGATGGGGCATAAGGGGCAGATGTCACCTTGTCTGCTTGACCTGTCCCTCACCCTCCGCGCTTTCTGGAGGCTGCTGTGAGGCCTGCCATCCAGGCCTCTCTCCAGTATACAGGATCTCGGCTTCGCTCATGTGGGCTGGGTACAGAACTTGTTCCTCAGCGCTCTTCAAGGCCCCAGGGCTATCTTTTTGCCACATGGCTGTGCCACATTGTCCTTGTCCCTCTCTGTCCTTGCTGGCCGAGTGTCAAGCTGCAGCTGCTGTGGACAAGTGGAGCAGCCCTGAGCTGTTCTTGGGCTCGCCGAGTGACACCCATCCAAGTGCATCACATCATGGGCCTCAGTTTTTCCATCTGCCAGATGGGCACAGTCATGCCCACCACTGACCTCCTTTTAGTGCAGCTTCCAACACCCCAGCCCTCCATGATATACCTTCCAGAAGCTTCCCGGACCCGGGCTTTCTCCACCTGCTGTGCTGCTCCCCGAGCCCAGGCCTGGCCAGTGCAGCTTGTCCCAGCTCCTCTCACTCACTCCTGTGTATGGAGCAAGGGGAGCAGCTGACTCCTCCAGGAAGCCCTGCCTGATTTCAGGCTCTCTCTCTGTAGACAAGAGGCCCCCGATGCAGGGACAGCTGGTGTTGCCTGCCTCCCTCACAGTCTGCAGCATGAGCGTGTTTGTCCTTTGGGTGTTGTCAGCCCCGGCTCCTTTCTCCGGCCTCCTGGCTGCCTGGATCAAGGAGACCCTGGGGACAGAGAGCCTAAGACCCAAGGCCCTGCCTGGTGAGGGCCACAGCAGCAGGGACTGGGAATCCAGAAGTGAGCTGGGGTGGCAGGGCTCAGGCTGTCAGGAGCCCACATGGGCAGAGCCCCCAGACCCCACCCTGGACGAGGTTGTGAGGGGATCACATTTGCGGCACATAGGCTCTGGGGACGCCTGAGCCCTGACAAGAGGACACAGCCTAGAAGGGTCTGGGGGCCTCCTCTTGGGAGCTGCCAGCTGCGTTGATGTGGGGAGCCTGGAGCAAAGACCAGACATGGTTAACAACAAGGAAGATAAGCCCCGCTGTGGTCCTCGCGGGACCCAGTAGCCGCGGAGCCACAGGCCACACTGTGCTGGCAATGCCCATGACACAGGCCTGAGACCTTGCCCTCCTCCTTCAGAGCCTCCAGAGGTCCTAGCTCCGGGGGTTTGGGGTCCCCTGCAGGCTGCTCCCACCCATGTGCACAGGAATAGAGATGCTTGAGGAACATGACTCCCTGCTGTGGCCTTGGGGATGCTCACGGGTGCTTGACAGGAGGGACGTGGGGTTGTTCCTGCTTCAGGGGGCTGGAGGCAGGGTGCCCAGGATCAGTGGGTCTGAGGTAGGAGAGAAGAAATTAAAAACTAGAGCTGGGTGTGGAGGCACACTCTGTAATCGCAGCACTAGGGAGGCTGAGGTAGGAGGAGCCTTGCGAGTTTGAGACCAGCCTGGGCTACAAAGTGAGCTCAAGGCCAGCCTGGGCTGCATAGTGAGACTCTGGCTCAAAAAGACAGATAAATAAAAATAAAAGAAAGTAAAAACTAGCTGAAAAATAGACAAGGAAATGAGATTTAAAAATTAGACCTAACCGTGGCTGTAACACACGAGTCACTCGACCCTTTTTCCATCCAGGAAACTCACTTAAAAAAAACCTGACAGTTGCAGAAGCCGGTAAATCCGGGCTCTGGAAAATCTGTAAACTATGTGCTTCCTGCATCCCGCCCCCCAAAAGCAGCAATATTGGTGAGCAGCAGCTCTCAGCTTCTCCACTCTGGACGGCCTGCACAGCAGCCCGGGGGAGTGCACACACGCGCCCTGGTCCAGCCCCGGCCCCAGCTCCTAATGCGCCTGGCTTCTGTCTCTGATCTGCTCCAGAGAGCGCCCCCAAACCTCTTTCTGACAAACCTTTCCCGTTTATCACCAGTGCGGCCTAACAACTCTTTTTCCTGGGCCAGAGTCTGTGAACCAATGAATTTATTGTACCAAGGTGGGACAGGGGCTTTATCTCGGGTTACAGGCGTTTCTGTTCCTGCCCCAGTGTGGCGGCCAGGGTGTGGGACAATGGAAGTGGGTTCCCTTGGTCCACTCAGGAGAAACAAAAATGTGGGAGCCGCAGGGGCCCAGGCCCTAGGCCAGGTGGAGCGGGCGCCCTGGGCCCTTTCCAGCTGGGTGTCGGGCTGGTGGCTCCCGCTGATCCCTGCCGAGTTCTCTCGCCAAAGGTTCCGCGTCCAGTACTGGTGGCGCTGCGTCCTGGGCCGGGCAGTGGCGACGTGGCACAGGCTGGGGACAGGTGAGGTCCCTCCTGGGCCCTGCGCGCACCTGAGGCCCTGACTGCGCGCGGCCGGCGTGCGCGTGCGCGTGGGGAGAACTGGCCTGGAGGCTCCACCCACACAAAGGCGGCGCCGCGTGCCCGGCGCGCGCGCGCCCGGCGCGGGCGCGTCCTCGCGGGGGCGGGGCGGCGCGTGCGCAGCGGGCGGGGCGCAGACTCCGCGCGCGCTCGCGGCCGGCACGGGGCCGCCTCCTCGGGCTCCGGGCGGATGCGAGGTGGCCCCGATCTCCGCGCAGGGTAAGCGGCGCGCGGGACCTCGGCGACCTGGGGCCGCGTCTACGCCGCCCCGGGCCTTACACTCGCCTGGGTCCCGCCGGCCGAGCGAGTCACGGGCTCGGGCGCGGCGGCGCGGATCGGGTCCTGCTGGGCGAGCTGAGGGCGTCCCGGGGATCCGGGGCCCAGGTCGGGTGGGGTTCGCCGCGGCCGGACCATTGGAGGGGGACAGACGCTGCAGATGTCCTGCTGACCCGCTCCAAGGGGACAGGAGAGCAGCAGGGCGCCGGGGATCCGTGTGACCCCAGGGATGACCCGGCCGAAAGTTGTGCACGCGGGCTGCTCCCCGCACCCCCTTTCTACCGCGTCGCCCCTACCTTTGTCCGGATGGCAGCTGAGGGCCCCACGGGGCACTTGTGGCGGCCCAGGCCTGGGTGTGCATGCCAGCAAGAAGGTGGGGTGCAGGGTGGCAGCCCCTTCCGGAGGCCCTCACCTGACCTGTCCAGCCCAGTACCAGTACCCCTTCCCTGCCAGAGCAGAGGAGTGAGGAGAGCTAGCCGCCTGGGGCTGGGGGCTGCAGGCACAACAGGCCTGGGGGGCAGGGCCTCAGTGCGTGGTCCCCTCCCCTTGTCTACCTACAGTGCTGTGGCCACCCCCGCATTTCCAAGGTGGGCAGGATTCAGTTTGGGGGAGACTCTGCAGGTCGGGTTCCCTTCCCGCCTTCCTGTGTGGCCTAGAGGCAATTCAGTGTTTGAGCTCTCCAGTGTGGCCCAGGTGGGGAGCTGGTAGACAGTCACTTCTGCAGGGGCAAAGGTGGCACCTGGCTGTGACCTTGGGCAAGGCAGTGAGCCTCCGTTGCCTCAGTTTCCTCAGCAGCTAAATGGGGAGGAGGCAGATAAGGTTACACGGGGTGTAGGTCAGGGGTCAGAACCAGCTGGTGCCGCCCCTGGCGCCTTGGCCTCCCTGGAGGCAGTGGCTGCTCTGTGGGCACAGTGAGGAGTCCCATGTCCCCTCCCTGCTGCTGCCCCATCTGGGCCAGGCCGTTTGGGGACACACAGTTGTGTCTTATGTGGTGCCCTTGCCGTGCACTGTGAGGGCGGCCCCTGGCTTGCCCCTACAGGTTTCCCTTGGCAGCCCCTCCCTCTTGCTGAGAGGCCCCTGAGACCCTGCTGGCTTCCTCCTGTCTGGGCTGTGGGGCTGACCTTCTGGGCACTATGACCTGGGGGCTTCAGAGCTTCTGGTCAGAGCTGGACTTCTAGGGGTTACAGGCTTGGCCCCAGGTGCGGGAGAGTGAGCCACCAGCCCTGCCCTGTGGCTGATGGTGGGAGTGTGGCTATCCCGCCGGTCCCTGGGGTAGGGAGCCATTTCCTGGAAACAGCATGGTAAAGTCTCAGAGTTGAGGTCTGTGTCCACACAGCCCCGGCTGCCTATTTTTATTTGTTCCTCCTCCTGGGGAGGAACCAGGTGGCCTTTCTCCAAGTGGCCCCCGCGCCTGTCTTATCTCTGGAGTCCAGCCGGGAGTGGGCGCCGGGGGACCAACCACTTGGTGACTGGTGCCGGCCCCGGCTCTCCCTGGTCTTACTGGCCTCACCTTTGCCACCTAGAAAGCAGGAGGGGAATCAGGCTGGGGTTTCCCGATCACCATTTTTGTAGCACAATAGAGTGGTGGTTCAGCCACAATGGAAAGAAAGTGTCATTAGGTTCAGTGAGACACTGTCGCCGGGGGAGCCCGGTGCTCTTTGGAAATAGAGTATGAGACGTCGCAGAAGCGGCAGTGCCAGCTCTGCTCGGTGTCCACACAGGGAGACCTGAGGGCCTGAGCTCCCTGCAGTGTGGCCTGTGTTAGTGCTCATGTCATCCCTGGGGGGGCAATTGGGAGCCCCTTCCAGTCCCCCCACTTTACTGTTATGTTGCATCTCCTGGAAGCCCCTCTGCAGAGCTCTGGGCAGGACTAGGGAGCTGTCCTGGAGGGCTGGGGCCGAAGTTCGTTTCTGGGGAACAGGCTCCTCCCCCTCTTGGGAAACCAGGCAGGTTCCCCCAAGTGACTTTTGAGCTCTGTGAGTGTCAGGATGGGGCTCCTTCCTGTGGCGCTGGTGGACAGTGCCCCTTACTGCTTGGGAAACCCTGGTGCCTGCCTGGCTGTGTGCCGGGTCACCCCTTCTCTGAGCTTCTGCCTCATTCCTTGCGTGACAGGCTAGGGGCTGCTGCTGGCCCTGGCAGCAGTCAGGGTCACCACTTCTGTCGAAAGCACAGTGTGAGATGCTGCCTGGTGGCAACTGCTGACAGCGGTGGGGTGTGTGGCACAGACCGAGTCCCTGTGCCCAGGGAAGTTAACACAATCGCAGGAGATAAGAAGAGGGCAGTGTGGAGGTTGTAATAGGTGGAGTACAAATGTGACTGCGACTTCTGTCTCCTGGGAGGCCACCAGGGCAGGGTGGCCATTCCCATGGGCAGTGCGAGGAAGGCCTCTGCTTGGGGCACCCATAAGCCAGTTCGGGGCCCCTGTGCCACCGAGGCAGGTTTAGATCTGCTGTTTCCTTGGCACTCTTGTCAAGGGGTGAAAGTTCAGGGCCCACCCAGTCGGTACCAGCCGGCTGGCATGGGTGGTGCCTGGCTCCCTGGAGGTTACCAGCCCAGGTAGGTGGGGCCCGGGGCAGCTGGCATCTGTTTGGAGAGGCGGTGACCCAGAGGAGGTGCGGGCAGAGGGTGGATCCAGGGTTTCCTGGCTGGAGAGAGCCGTGCTTCTTGACTTGGTGCCTGCGTGTGGCCTTGCGGAAGGGCAGGGTGGGGACGTGGGCTGTCACTTACCACTGATAGCATTCCTGACAAAGGCCACTGTTGGGTTGTTAGCGTGTGAGCTATAAGCAGGGCGGTGATCATGCTGAAGTGTGTGATTAAAGTTCCCCCACGGTGACACGGGAAGTAGTAGTCTATCAAAATAATAACAATAGACCTCACTCAGTCCACGGCAGACGGCAGGCTGAGTGCTGCGCACCAGGCGTCTCCAGAGTCCTCGCACTGAATACTTCAGCCCCGCCCTCGGGGCACAGCCCACCCGGGTGCCTGCAGCAGAGCTGGCATTTGAACTCGGGGCAGGGGGACGTTTAGCACAGGAGACGACATCTTCCTGCGGTCCGATGTGAGGTGGTGGCAGGATGTGACAGCGTCTGCCCAGGGCTCCGTGGCCTTCCGAGCCTTGGCTGGACTCTTTCGTGACTCCTGGCTCCTCTTCTCGGAGGAGGGTGCCCCAGATGGGGGTGGGGGGTTGGTGCTTTCCTGCCACACTCTCTGCTGTGGGTGGCAGAGGGGATCTGAGCTGGGGGCTCCAGGCTGGCCGGGGACCCCAGGTGCAAGGGGCAACCTGGGGGAAGGCCTTTTGTGGGCTCAGTTCAGTCGCCTGCAGGCAAAGGCCTGGGCCTGGGGCACAGAAGCCAGAGTCTTAGCGCACCCTGCCTCTTCGTTGGCTGCCCCTGGGGAAGAAGCTGGGGCTGCTGGGGTCCACCCTGTTCCCAGAGTACCAGCCTCGGTTGGTGTTGAGGGGCATCGTGGGCTGTCTAGATGCTGGAACTTCTGGGAGGTGCTGTCACAGTGTCCCAGCCTCTAGAAGGGAGGTGAGTCATCCCTGTCCTTTGAGAACAGTAAGAGGCTCCGCCCAGACCCCCAGGCCACAAAACTCAGGTTCTGCTGAAGCTGGGAGAAACTGAATCCCCCAGGGACAGGTAGGGCCACCACAGGCTGGGAGGCTGAGGCAGGAGGAGCACAGGTTGGAGGGCCACTTTTGACTTAGCAAGACGCTGTCTCAAAATGAAAATAAAGGTCTGGGGACACACTCTAGTGGGAAGGGCCTGGTTCAATCCCAGTAACACATGTGTGCCCACACATGGGCGTGCACACACATGCATGGCCACTGCAGGAGGAGGAACCGGGGGAAGGACCTGCCCCCTGTAGCAGGGGCCTGGGCTGGCTGGGGTGCACGCTGGCTCGGGGTGTGGAGTGAGGGACCATGTGCCAGGGGCCCCAGCCTGTGCCCTCCCCTTGGGGCAGCCTCCCTCCTGCTGTGGGGCTGCCGGGTGGCGCTTGCTGCCATCCCCTGCCAGGGGGCTCTGCCATGGGTGCCCACCTGCTTTCTGTTCCCCTGAGGCCTTTGCCCTCCTCTGCTGTCACTGCCCCTCTGCTGCCCCTCAAGTCCGGGTCTCCCTACGTGTCCTCAGTGCCATTTCCCTCGAGTGACCTGCAGTGGCACTGGGAGGACACCTTGCTCTGCCCTGGCTGGACCATCTGCTGTCTGGTCTCCAGGGGCCCTGGGGCTCGGTCCACTGAGGCCACGGCTGCACAGGGCGGTGCACAGGGCAGCACGCCTGGGTGCTGCACGCTCCCCTCGCCTCGCCCAGGAAGTCTTCCCGGCCTTCCCCTTCCTGTTCTCCGGCTGCAGTGCGGTGCTGACCTCCCGGGGTGTGTGACTCTGTTTAGCTGTCATGGAGGGCAGGGCCTGCGCTCTGGGGTCAGTGCCTGGAAAGTATGTGGGGTGACTGGTTCACGTGGGTGTGGAGGGTTTGCAGAGTGGGGTGCCCTGGGTTTGTCCCTGTCTACTATTTCTGTTCCTTGCTGTTGACCTTCTGTGTCCTTGAGCACCTGGGACCCTGGATGCTCTGGGTAGTCAGAGCTGGCCTGGCCCATGTCACCCGGCTGCTGGGCACAGTGCTGGGGCTTTGTTTTGAATCTGTTATTTATGTATTTATTTTTGTCTTTTTGATGCAAGATTTCACCAGGCAGTTCAGGCTGGCCTTAAACTCCCCTTGTAGCCTAGAGTGCCCTGGAACTTGTAGCAGTCTTCCTGCTTCAGCCTCCCAAGTCCTGGGATTATAGGTGTGGTCACCAACCTCTGATATGTTTTTAGAACTGTCTTAGATTTACAGAATAATTACAAGGATGATATGAAGTTTCCATGTTACCCCGGCCCCCAGCTCATGGTTTGTTTTATTAGTAACATTTAACCATAGTGTGTGTAGTGGCAGCTGGTATGACAGTCATGTATCTGACAGTAGAGTGTGTCTGACAGTGTGTGTGAGGGCAGCGTATCTCACGGTGGTGTGTCCAGTGGTCGTGTTCTAACAGTATGGAACAAGTGTGTGTCTGGGCAGCGTGTGGCAGCGGTGTGTATCCAGCAAGGTGCGGTCTGACAGTGCTTTATGTAACATCGGGCGTTGCTTTGGCTCTGCTGCGATGGTCACAGTGTTGCCGCTGGTGTGCGGGTTCCTTTCCTGCTCACCTGGTTCCTGTTCTTTGTCCTGGGACCCCAGCCAGCTCCTGTGTGACCTTCAGTCATAGTGTCACTTTTGATTCCCCTTGGTCGTGACCATGTCCCCTTACTTGGATGGCCCTGACAGTCCTGAGGGCCGGGTCTGTCCCAGGACCGCCCCGTTGCTGTCCGTGTGTCAGATGATCGGAATCTGCTGTCGGAATTTGGAAGCTGTCCTCCTCCTCCGTATGTGGTCATGGGTTTGGGAGAGGGCTGCAGGGGCAGTCCCTTCTTGTCACACGTGTCACATCACTGGCTGTCGCCGTGACTTGTCACTGTGGGTCTCTGTGCCTATGCTTGCGGTCACTCTGTTCCTTCTCTTCCACATGCTTTGGAAGGAGGTCACTGTGTGCGACCACAGCGGAGGGGCAGGGAGCACTGCTGCACCCCGAGTGGCTGAGTTACATGGGGTTCTGCATGAGGTCAGCGTCTTCCCCTGCTGGTTTCCGTCTTCCAGGGTGCTTTCTATGCCCCTCCACTTTATTTGGTGGCTCGACTGTTCTGCTCTGGCCACTGGTCACCATGGTGGCCTGAGTGCTTCCCTCTCAGCTCCCAGATCAGCCCAGCAGTGGCCACTGCTCCAGAGCCTGGGTCCCTCTGGCTGCTGCTCTGGGTGTGGGAAGAGCCCGCTGCTGCAGGGCTTGGTGGCTTCTGGGCCCCTCACTTGTCACGGCAGACAAACACAGGTGCACACTGACCCACGTGTGCTGCATACCTCTGAGCTGCCTCCTGGTGTGGCCACCTCTGTCTGCAGTGGGGGGCACGGGCCCACGTAGTGAGGAGCTCCAGTCCGTCACCCCACGGACCCTGCCTGTCCCTCCCCTCGCTAATCAATGCATTTCCATCCCAGTGGAGGGGACCCTCGGGGTCATTTGATGCCGGTGTCTGTGTGGCTGAAATCAGAATTGTTAGCCCGAGTGCTATGGAAGCAGTGTTACCAACCAGGGCGCAGTGTGGGCACCGATCCCCCAATTCCTGGCACCCCAAGGTACCAGGCCCGGCAGCGCCTGGAGAGAGCTGTGGGCTGCTGCCTGGCCCCGGGGTTCTGTGAGGGGCATGAGAGGGAAGAGGAAAGAGAGGAGGCCGCAGAGGCTAGGACTCTCCTGCTGCGCCCCGGGAGCCGGTGGCCCTTTGACACGGGCGGCAGGGTTGCAGGAGGAGACAGAGGCTGCGGCATCTTTGACCCGGGTCCTTGGCAGGTCTGGGCTGCTCTGCCTCTGAACGTGCTGCCTTAGCGGGGGGACAGAGCAGCG
Organism: Hydrochoerus hydrochaeris; assembly: GCA_004027455.1. Lineage (NCBI taxonomy): Eukaryota > Metazoa > Chordata > Mammalia > Rodentia > Hydrochaeridae > Hydrochoerus > Hydrochoerus hydrochaeris. The sequence continues at coordinate 100,127 of PVLA01005184.1, read as the reverse complement.
AAGGCTCCCACTTGCCTTTCTGGGAAATGTCACTCGTGCCAGTTGCTTTCGGAGGCTGTGTGGGAAGAGACTGGTGGAAATGCATCCCGCTGGCGCCGACCCTTGTCCCACTCCACTGCTGCCCAGCGGCCCCGGGTCCCACTTGGGCCTGGAGATCAGAGCTGGCTTAGCCTGAGGCCTGCAGCAGGGAGGTGAGCTGGGGTGTCCGGCACAGAGGCGGGCTTAGGGTGTGTGGGAGAAGGAGCTGCCCGGGAGACACCGGGAAGGTGCCAGTCCTCGCTCTTGTCCCTGTCTGGATGAAGAGAGGCAGGCAGTGGGGTGGGCCTTCAGCACAGCTGGGTCCTGGACCTGTCAGGACACCCGCGGGGCTGAGGTGGCGGGCGGGGTGGGGCGAGGTCACTCCTGCTGCCCTTTCCACACTCAGCTTTCGGGTCCCAGAGGGACTGTCTTGTCTTCCTGCTGTGGCCTCCCTGCTGTGGAGGCCGGGGTCCTGGCGCAGCTCTGCTGTGCCCACCTGCGCGTGCAGCCGCCTCCTTCTGGGGTCTTGTCCTGTGTGTATCCAGGACCTGCCCTGTGCCTGCACGGGACACAGTTGGATGTCCCCTCTGCTCTTGGGTGGCCATGATGGGAGGGAGACCCAACGGGGGCAAGTGGAGAGAGGCCCTGGCTGCAGGGATGGGGGGACTTCCTGGAGGGGGCAGCACCCAGGAGTGGGCCTGGCTGGGCTGGGACGGCCTTGGGCTACCCTGCCTGGCCTCCCTGGGATCGGGGGCCAGGAGGCCAGCTTCTTAGGGGTCACCTTCTCCCCCAGGTTCCTCTAGACGCAGCCAGCGCATGGGCAGGACCTCTGGGACAGGGTGTCATGGTGTCACGGTGTTGAGGGACGCTGACCCTCAGTGTTGCCCTGGCTCGGTATGGCCTGGCTTGCTGCCCTGCAGGCCCTTGCAAGCATGGGCAGGACCTCTGGGACAGGGTGTCATGGTGTCACGGTGTTGAGGGACGCTGACCCTCAGTGTAGCCCTGGCTTGGTGCGGCCTGGCTTGCTCCCCTGCAGGCCCTTGCAAGCATGGAGCCTTTCACCGCCCCACCTCCAACTCCTCTCCCCACCACCCCAGGGCTGTCTCTGGAAATGGGTGGAGTGTCCAAGAGCCCCGCCCAGCCCGGGGCAAAGAGCAAGGTTTTGGCATGCTGGGTGCTCAGGCTTGGGGCTCTGTCGTCCCAGGGGTCCTTCCTGGGGTGAGACGGGGTGGGGGATCACCCTCAGCTACCCACCCTCACCGTGATTTGGGCCCCTTGCTATGGTCCTGTGGTCCTGTACTCCCCACTCACCCTGGCCACCACCAAGTGTGTCCTGGTCCTTTCTGAGCCACACTAGTCCTTCCTGCCCCAGATTGAGATTTGTGAGCCTGTGCGTCCCGAGTGATGGTCTGAGGTGGCTGTGGGTAATGCTGGCCTAAGGTCCCCTGTCCTCCTTCTCTGGATGGACAGATTGTGACTCTTTTCTAGGGTCCTAGCTTCCCACTGTCCCGGGCCATCCAGAGCAGGGTACCCCTGCCCTGTGTCCTGGGAAGCTGCGCCCACTGCTGGGTCCTCCTGCCCAGCAGCCCAGGGAAGGGAGCTGAGGCTGACCTTGGCGTCAGGACCCACAGTGGCAGGCAGTGCTCTCCTGCCTGAAGCCTGGCATTTAAAAAATTCTGAAGCTCGGAGGATCACAAGTTCAAACACAGCCTGGGCAGCTTAGTGATTTAGTGTCTGAACATAAAAAAATAAAGACAGCACCAGGGGTGCAGTTCAGTGTGAAAGCCCTGGATTCAATCCTCGGGACTGCCAAAAAATAATTAAATAAAATAAAATTCCAGAGCAACCCAAGTTGGTAAAAGAATGCATATACCTTCAGCACCACAGAGCCAGACTTTGGAACCGGAGCCCGGTGGGCAGTCTGCCACCCGGAGTCCCCACACAGGCTGTGGGCAGTGGGAGGTCCTTCCTCACTGCCCCTGGGATTGCACGGAGCCCAGGAGGGTGGGCAGTGCCCCCGAGCTGCGCTTGCACATCCTGCCAGGTGGGCTGGCTGCGGTGAGCCAGTCTGTGCCTGGTGGTCTGTGTCCCCAGCCACTGCTGGGCACAGTGAGGTGTGTGAATCATTTCACAAGTCCTAGCCCAAGAAGTGACACCGAGGTTTCCGTGTGTGGGAGTGGGCGGGGGAGGCGGCTGGCAAGCTGGTGCCTAGGTGAGGGTTAAACAGAGGCCTGGCGTGCGGGGATGGCCTTTGGGCCTGTGCTGGATTTGGTGGCAGTTTCCGCAGCCCCTCGCCTGTGCTGGGGTCTGACAGGGGAGCTGGAGGGCTGTGTTCCAGACAGGTGGCCAGAAACAAGGCAGATGGTGGCGTGGGGACGGCAGGGGCTGGAGGGGCAGACCACCCCTGCCAAGGCTTGCAGGGCGGTGTGAATCGCGTGGAGGCATTCTGGCCCCAGGAAGTTTAAATAGTGTGAGCTGCAGAGTGAGGGGAGGGAGTCGCCCACACCAGAGGAAAATGTATTTATTTTTTATTTTTCCCAGACAGGGTCTTGCTATGTAGTTCAGACCAACCTTGAACTTGCAGTGATCCTCCTGCCCCAGCTTCCTGAATGCTGGGATCACATGCATGTACCACCGCCCCCAATTTAAAGGAATTAGAGTCCTAGAGGCTGTGGCTGGTCCCTGGGCCCCAACCTGGCCAGCAGTGGGGGCAGCACATGTGTGACTTCGCTGCCTTGGAGTCTGTTTTATGGAAGGAAATGAAATATGAGTCAACCACCAACGCTCAGGCGCCAGGCGGGGTTGTGCCCCAGGCTCCACTCTGTGGGGAGCCCCACTGAGGCTGCAGGGCTGGGGGCCAGGGCAGAATGCAGTGGGTGGCATCCAGTGGGCACCTCTGGGTAGACAGCTTGGATATCTGTGCTCGGGTATGGCAAGGTGGCCTGGGCTGGGTGACCCCCAGCAGCCCCCACCCCAGGAGGGTGGGGTGGGGCTGTGGTGTCCAGGTGGCTGCCCAGTGTTAGCATCTGCTCTGGGTGGTTGAGGAGCCTGCGGTTGGCAGGTGGCAGAGCAGAGGCCCATCCATCTGCTGCCCATTGGGTTGAATCCTTGGGGCTGGGGACTTACCAGGTGGGGTGTAGTCACCAGGCTCCCTCCTGCATTCCTGTCACTGGGGCCCAGTTTGGGCGGTCCTACCAGGCATGGAGAAATCTGTGGGCACTGGAGTTGGCCAAGGCTGAGCAGGGCCGTTGTGGCCCTGGCCAGCTGGAGCCCAGGCTTTCCTATCCCCAGGCCATGGGACACTGAGTGGCCTGGGGCTGGCGACCTAAGGCTCGACCAGTGCTCCCTCCTGCCCCTTGAAAAGTGAGGTCAGCGACTGTGGAGTGCTCATTTGGTGCTCCACATGTCCTGGGTGAGGAGTTGACCCAGCAGTGACTGCAGCTGGTGGCAGTGTGCTGGCAGGGGGCCAAGGTCCCATCACTTCCCCAGGTGGGACCCACAGGCTGCAGTGGGACCTCGCAGGCCACGGGGCTCCTGGAGGAATCCTGCCCCTTCTCACTCCTGTCTCTCCAGAGCCATGGAGCCTCCTTCCAGGAAGTGAGCCCTGGGTGTGTGTGTGGGGGGTCCTGGGTTCCTGGGTCCCTGCCTCCGGCACCCCAGGGCAGTTGGTGTGGTGCAGGCCTGGGGAAGGCTGCAGGGGTGAGTCCCCTGCTCTACCACCTGCTGACCAGGGACGCTGTGGGGTTGGCAGCCATCCCCCATAGCAGTGCGTGGCCCTGCTTTGTGGCAGAGGAAGTGAGTATTGAGAGGTCCCTGCCTGGCTTCCTGCAGGGCCCACCTGTCCTCTCCCCTGGGCCCACTTTTCAGTTTATGCTTTTCACAGGGCTGAAGCTGAATTCTCTTGGGTTCTCACTCCTTAGTTCCCAGGGGTGGACCTGGGACCGCTTCCCTTTGGTGGCTCTTTGGGGACCAAAGAGGGGAGCCACAGGGCTGGAATAAGAGGAGAGCCAGCATCGGAGGGTCAGCGGGCCAGAGGCATCCTCCCTGCATGTCCCCCATCTCCCTGGCAGCCTAGCGTGGGATTGTCCCCTCCCTGTCTCAGAAATTGGGAGTTTGTTGATTTAGACCACAAATAAACCTGAGCAGAGCAGTGCAGATGCAGCCAGGTAGGGCTGTGCCCCTCAGAGAGACCTGTGCCCCCCTTTGCCCTCTGCACTCTGCCCTCAGCTGGGGACAGTCGGTAAGTGTCTGGTGGCCTTGGTGGGTGTTGGGGCCAGTTCTGCTCTTGAGGACCAGTGCCTGTCACTGCCTCCCCAGCTGCAGAGGCCTCCACTCTTCCTGCATCCTCTCAGTGATGTCAAATGTCACACTTTGACCCCACCAGTGTCCTCATCCTGTCCCCACAACCTGGCCACAGGGGACCCAGGCCATGCATTAGGTGTCTGCATCCTTGCTAGGATGACATCCTGGGGGAAACCAGCTCTGAGCCCAGTGCTGCTGCCCTGGCTGACTTAATTGACAAATAAGTGTTGTTCTGTAGGCTGGGCGTGTGCAGTTTTAGAAAATCGACTATTTAATTTTAGCGTTAAAAATAGCTCAGCGAGTTGCCTGCCCCGGTGCACAGCAGCGGAGGGACTCGCCCGGCTGCTCTGGGCTGGCTGTCCCTTCACAGCTGGGCCCAGCTGTGTTCCTTTTCGCCCTGCACGGTGTTTACCCTTGCTGATTGCACCCGGCCGGCGGCGGGGAGCAGCTTCTTTTGCAGCCCCATCTGGGGTGTCTGTGCCGTGACTCCCATCACCAAAGGAGCCCCGCGGTTGGCTTGCAGGGACTTGAGCATCAAGCTCAACTGCACCCCGGGACGGCTGGCCGGGGAAGGGCTCCTGCCTCCCTGTCCTGGGCCCATTCCTCCAGATGGAGAAGTTGGCTTTGTTGGGTTGAATATAAAGAATTTCGGCATGGAGAGATGGTTATGACCCATTTCTAAAGTATTTCAGAATCACTTTCGTGAATATTTCGTCCTAATTCTGTATAATTAGAAGCTAGAAACCCCACTCCATGATTATTTTTTTTCAGCAGCGTAACCTATATTAGAACTATCTCCATATGGGTTTTCAAAAAAGAAAGCATTTGAACAAAAACACAAAAGGCATTGATTTTATCTGCACTGTTCTCCAGTGCTTGGGATCTGAGTGGCTGCCCAAGCAGCGCTGGAACCTTGCAGCTCTGCTACTGGATTGCGGACGTCCCTGCTTTCCGGGAGCGGAAGCGGGAGTCGTGCAGAAATGTGAACTCCTGCCTTGAGGCCGCGCAGCCTGGGTCTCCCCTTCCTGGTTCTTTCTCCTTGCTTGGGGCGCAAGCCCTTGTCCCTGCGGGTGACCCTCAGGATGTGGATGCAGCCGCCCAGGGAGCCCTGTGCTCCGAGGCCTCGCTGCTAGACCTGCCCCGCATGTGGGCAGATGCCACCCTCCTGTCCCCACCGGGACCTCCGGGAGGGCAGACGCGTCGCTTGCATGGTGGTGCGGGCTTTGAAGAGGGCCTTGCAGGCCATCCTTTGTCCTCTTTTCGTGGTTTGGAGCTCAGGTGCCCAGAATGGGCTGAGTCACAGCCCTTGGGTTCCGGGCGCACCACTTCAAGGCTCCAGCTTGGCCCTCTAGCGTGTGGTGGTCGAGCTGCTGTTAGTGTCATGGGTCCCAGCAAGCTCTCCGTTGGAACAAGAGCTGATGATCCCCGGTGTTCAGCTGGTAGTCCTCCCGCCCCCACATCCTGGCTGGCTGTCCCTTGCTTTCTGTGGGTCCACCTTTCTCCGGCTGGTGCCTTCCTGCTATGCAGCTTGTCCGAGGGCCCGTGTCCTTGCTCTTCCATCCAGCAGGGGACTGGTTGGAGTGGTCCAGTCAGACTGGGCCATTGTGGGTGGGAGATGAGTCTGTCAACTGGGCCTGGGCAGATGTGAAAGCTCTGGGGTGCAGGAGTCAGGTGTGTCTGGGGCTGCACAGGGTGGATTGCACAAGGGGGACTGGCCAGTGGCCAGAGGACAGCTGGGCTGGTGCTGGGCCCTGAGCAGGTGAAAGGTGTCCCTGTAGTGGGGAGGACCTGGGAGTGCAGGTTTCCAGGATGAAACTTGGAGCTTGGTCTCGGAACGGCCAGCTTGACAACAGGACGGGAGATCCAGGCCACAGACTGAGGCAGTGTGGCAGGCAGGAGGCCATGAGAGCGCAGGGTGTCCAGGACAGCATGGGGGCAGCTGAGAAGGCCACCCTGCTCCACAGCAGGCTGGTCCTCTTCCCTGGTTCTGGGTACTCCCAAGTGGCTCAGGCTTACCCTGCTGCCCCTGGTGCAGTGTTCCCTCCTGCAGCCCATGGGGTCCAGCTGCCCAGAGGGAGGGGGAGGTGGGACCCTGCACCCCAGTCCCGGCATCCACCACACCAGGCTGGAAATGGCAGCCCCTCCTCCCAGGGACGCAGAGCCAGGCCAGGTTTTGTGAGGGGCTGGCCGCTTGGCATGGGGTGGGCTTGGGAAGTGACCGGGGGTAGAGATGGGGGCCTCACCAAGCTCAGGGTAGGGGCTGTCTCCCAAGGTGACTTGGGAAATTGGCAGATGGGACAGGGGCTAGCGTGGCTGTTTTTCTCCCCTTTTGATGCTGGAGATTGAATCTGTGCTCTTCACACTGTGCTACTTTCCTCGCCCTTTTTTCTTAGTCATTTTGAGGCAGAGTCTCACAGACTTGTTAAGTTGTCCAAGCTGGGCTTTCATGTGTGACCTTTCTGCCTCAGCCTCCCAGAGTACCAAGGTTACAGACCTGCACCACTGTGCCTAGACTCTCAGCTGTTTTGCAGGTTGATGTCTCTTTCCGTTTTGGTTTCCTGGGTCATGAATCTCTGCACGTGAAGGGCCCCCCTCCCCCCCCGTGACCCCTATGTTGTGGCTGGCTGTGCCCCTGGAGAAGTGAGCTGATGCCCCTTGTTCCAGGACCAGGGGAAGGAGGGTTCTGAGTTCCCACAGGGGCAGCTCAGCCTTCATGGAAGGCCGCCCCTGGACACAGCCATGGGAAGCCCCTCCTTCTGTGTGGTACCGTTGACCCCAAAGAGTCCTCTCCCCACGCTGGCCACCATGGGGCTACCTTCTCCTCTGCCCCCCCAACTCACCCTGTGCGCTCCCTGCCCGCAGGTGATGCGCCGTCTGGCAGGCGCAGGGTGGAACACTGCCTGTCCCCAGTGCCATGGTTACACGGAGCTGGGACGTCCAGCCCTGGCCTTAAACCCAGCGCCCTTCCCCACCCGGCTGCTCTCTTGTCCACCCGGGGGACTGCATGGGCCAGCCTGCATCCGAAAGGGCAGACTAGGCCTGGACAGGTGGGCCACCGTGTCAGGACCATTTCCTTTCTTGGAGTTCCCTTTGTGCATGCCTCGTTGGCATTGTTGGTCTGTTCAGATTGGCACCGTGACCCAGGTCAGACATGGCCTGACGGGTCACTGCTGCTGAGCAGATGGACTGTAGGACACGCTGCCCATGCCCGGCCTTGAACCACATCTGGTTAAATCGAGTTTATGAGGCAGATGGGCATCGGCTTCCACAAGTGTGCGTGTGGCCGGATGACAGGTATCTTCTGGCCTTGCTGCAGAGCCAGACTGAAGCCAGAAGTCACCCGGTCTTTGTCACCCACGGGTGTCGGCGAGTGGCCAGGGCTTCTGAGTGTGTGAGCTTGGCTTGGTCTCTGCGGCTTCCCGCCCCTGCGGCTTCCCGCCAGGGCAGGGGAGTTTGGAGTCAAGGCCCGGGGCAGCATTCCTTTGTGGGGGCCCTTTCTCCTCTGGTCACTGAGAGCTGCCCCTCTTGGTGGGGCTTTGATGGCCCAGAACAAACAACCTCTGCTCCTAGGACAGCGGCACTACCCGCTCTGGCTCCTGCCGACCTGTTGGGCTGGTTGAGCCGGGTCTCTCTGCCTGGGTCCGTGTCCTGCCCTGTCTGGGAGGCCAAGCCCTGCCTTTGGGCTCAGGGTGGCCCGATGCTTCCAGAGGCCAGCGAAGCAGCAACTCGGCCTCCGCAGTGCCAGTGCCGAGGTGGCTCAGGGCAGGGCCCAGTCTGCCTGCCGGGGACAGCTGCCCAGAGCCAGGCTGCTGGGGAGGGAATCTCTGGCACCTCCTCGTTCCAGGGGCTGGGTTTTCCTGAGGAGGACACGTCTGCTGCCCAGAGGCTGTGGGCACAAGATGATGTGGTAAGCAGCGATCTCTCTCTCTCTCTCTCTCTCTCTCTCTCTCTCAGGTGATTTCCTAGTGTGCTTTTAATCAGGACAGTGCTGTTTTATTTGCATGTTACTATTCTGGCCAAGCTTGTATACAATGCAGCTGTCTTTTTGTTTAGTTTTGCTTTTTTGTTTTTCCTGTAAAACTGGGCCCTGAACTCAGAGAAACTTAGCTATGTCCTCTACCCTGTTTATGTTATTCTGCAGCAGAGTCTCCCTAAGTTGCCCAGTCTGGACTCAGACATGGTGACCCTCCTGCCTCAGCCTCCTGGATCACTGGAATAACAGGCGTAAACCACTGTTCCTGGCTAGACTTGATTTTGTGTTTGTTTTCGTCTCTCGCTGCGTGTAGAGCCTGCCTTCAGAGGTGGTGGAAGGCAGCGTGCTCTGGTGTAGCGGCATGCTTTGTGCTTTAACGTCTGGCAGTGGCTGCCTCTTTCTGGTGAGGCAGGAAGGTTCTAGCAAGACGTGTGGGTCTCTTGAAGCTCCCACGAATGGAGCCAGGGCTATGAATGCTGCATGGAGGGAGGAAGTGGAGGGGAATAGGCTGTTGGTTTGCACCTTGGCCTTTGTGCTGAGGGACCTGGAGGGGGACTTCACCAGCCGGTCCTGCTGGTGCCCGTCAGCTGTCTCCTCCCCACCGTAGTGAGCAGGGCAGCGAAGGCCCTGGGTTTGATTTGCTGGCTGCCTGATCTTGGCTCAGGGTCCCTACAGCCGCCTTCAGCTGCAGGCCAGGAGGGTGAGGCCCACGAGATGAGGTGGGGTTCATGCAGGCCCCAAGCTTTGGGTGGAGAGCAGTACCTGAGACAGGAAACAGGAGCTGCTGTTGAGAGCCGACTGGCACAACCAAGGGGGTGCAGTGGACGCTGACCTTGTGGATGCTGTTGCTGGTCAGCTGTGGCCAAGTTCAGGTCTGACCTGAAAGCAGGACTCAGTGGCTGGAGATGAGAGCCAGGACAGGTGTGTGTGTGTGCGCACGCAGGAGCACACAAGCTGGGAGCGCTGGGGACAGGTGAGGAGTGAAGTTGGCCCTGCACCTGTGCTGTCCACAGTGGCATGCTGGGAACCGTCTGCTGGGCAGGCCGAGTCCAAGGTGTCCAGTCGCATCAGGCTGTGAATTTGCAGAAAGCCTGGCGCAGCAATGGGGTTGGGGACCTGGGTTGGGGGCTGGTGGGGCCGGGTGTGGGAAGGTCTTGCATGGGGCAGGCATATTTGAGACGAGGCGCAGCCCTCACTGGCGCTTTCCAAGCGTGGTGTTGCAGATTAATTTTTAAGAATTAAAACCTCCCCGCACAGAGTCACCAGTAACCTGCACTTCCAGTGTGAACTCAGCGCTGAGGCATGAGACTCACAGTGCAGGGGAGACGAGTGCACCCCACAGGTCAGCCCCCACCAGACAGCGGGACACTCGCGGGATCGGGAGGAAAGACGTTTTGGTGCTCCATCGCCTCTGTGGCAGTGGCAGTCGGGGCTCCCCGAGGGTCCCAGCTGCGTGTCGCCCTTTCTCCCTGCAGAATGTGCTGGGAAGTGGGTGGCTACTGATCTGGTCCTCCAAAGCCACCCCAGGCCTGATGTTTACTGGACGAGTAGCCAGAGGGCAGAGGGATCCTCTGGTCACAAAAAGTTCTTCCCGCAGTATCTGCTTTAGAAGTTGTTTCATGCCTTAATTTCTTTTTTTAAAAAAAAATTCTATTTATTTATTTTGAGACAAGTTGCTGTGTGTTCCAGGCTGGCCCTGAACTCACTATGTAGCGCAGGCTGGCCTCAAACTGAAAGAGTTGGCTCTTCCTGCCTCAGCCTCCTGAGTGCTGGGGTGACAGGCCTGCACTGCCACGCTGGCCTCACTGCTTAACTTCTCAAGGCCAGTGAGACTCAGGCTGCCCTGTGGGGGAGCCACTGCCAGCTTACAGCTGATTCTGCAGGTGTCATCCAGGATATTGGGCCCCAGATGGAGGGAGGAGCAGGATCCACCCAGGGGACTTCAGGCTTGGGCAGGGTTGGGCCCTCTGGGGTGTCAGGGCAGCACCCTGTCTCCTGTCCTCCAGTTGGTGGCCTTCGTCCCCATCCTGTCTCAGTATCACTGAGCTGTGCCCCAGGCCTCTTGCATCTCTGGGCAGCAGTGACCCAGATGCTGACCCATGGGGCTGGTGATGGGCACAGTGCCCGGGCAGCAGGGATGCAGGAATAGCTATGTGCATGGGGTGGTGGGTGTGTAAAGAGGAGGAGACGCGGTGCGGGGCAGCAGCTGCCTCTCTTCAGTCACCGGTGTTCAGGGCTGGTGCGGCCAGGGGCGGGGGCCAGAGGGCTTCCTGGAGGAGGGGCCTCTCGTAGCTGTGGGGGGAAACAGGGCGGCCCCGGTCCACAGTGGGGAGTGGAAAGGTGTGTGCCGGGGAGACCGAGGGTTCGCTGGGTGAGCAGTGGGGCCTGCGCCGGTTGGTGGGGGCTGTCGTGCATAAAGATGGCGACCCAGACCAGAGACTGCCCACAGAGGACAGCATGCGTCCTTCAGGGCCCCGTCCAGCTCGGCCTGAGCGTGAGGTTGAGGTCCTGTGCTGTCTTTGCATTGATCTGGGCTGCCACGGGTCACCACCCGGGCCACCACCCGGTTGTGTGGTGCCGAGGCCCTTGTGGGGATTCCTGGGTGCCCAGCAGGGGTGGGGCTGCCCTGTCTTGCCACTTGGCTCCACATTTGTCACAGATGTGAGGATAAAGTCAGGTCACTGGGGATCCTGTGACCCCCCTCTCGTGCCTGTGCACAGAGACCCCAGATCAGGGCCACATCCTTGGCCAGGGTGGGCGCCCCGAGCCCTCATTTCTCAAGTTGGCTTCACCCAACGTGGCCCTTGGCCCTTTGCTGGTCTCCTGGCCAGAGCCACCTTTGTAGGTGCCTGGCCCTGGGAACCCCGCCCTGCAGGTACGCAGAGTGGCAGTTGTGGACTCTCAGGCCCACCTGCCACGCTGTGCCGAGCTGCGCCCTGCTCCCTCTCATGTGCTGCCAGTGGGGTGTGCTGGGCTCTGCAAGCTTTGGAGGACGAGCCAGGCCCTGGGGGGCGGTGTGGCCTGCTGGGTGCTGGCTGCGTTGGGCAGGCCCAGTGACCAGGGTGAGATGGAGACGGACTGTATGAGCAGGTGGCTTAGAGACGGGTCAGGGAATGGGTACAAGGGCTGAGAGACACTGGGTCCCCAGGGGCTGTTGATCTGTGCAGGGAGCCTGCAGCTGGAAATGATCACCCATGCGGGGCTGGGGCAGGCCACGTGGAGAAGCACCTCAGCCCAGGGAAAACCTAGCCCAGGACAGTCCGGATAGCAAGTTGCTAAAACAAGGTGCTGTCACGTGACGTTAACTTGCAAAGTGTATAAATTAGCGTCCCAGCAGTGAGGGGCAGTTCTTTTGCTCCCATCAGGAGAGACAGGGCCCCACCTGCCCCCAGCTTTCATCTTTCCCTTATTTTCTCATTCTCTCATGGTCCTTCTCCCTGGGAACCTCAAGAGCTGTGCTGGTCGTGGCAGTGCTGGGCGGATTTCTGTCTTTTTCTCCTCCTCCTGTTATGCTTTAGAGCTCAGATGTTCCCTAGGCCTCCTCCCCAAACGGGCTGGTCTCAGGGTGTGGGCAGGGGTTGACCTTGGAGATGGTACCTTGTGCCCAGCCCCTTCCTCTTGGACTCTGCCTCTGCTTCCCAGCTGCCCTGAGGTGAGCAGCTGTGCTCTGCTGTGGGCCAGTGACCATGGACTGAGGCTGCTGACGCCATGAGCCTAAAGACACATTCCCTCCTGATTTTGTCAGGTATTCCTCATGGTGATGGGCAGCTGGCCGCCGCCACCGCCCCCTTCCTTCCTTCCTTCCTTCCTTCCTTCCTTCCTTCCTTCCAGTACCCAAGTAGGTCAGCCCGGGGTCCTTACTTCTCCATCCTGTGACCCTCCCCGGTAGGGAGGATGTAGAGAGGCCTCCAGCCCTTTTCTGCCAGCCTGGAAACTGAACTTCAGGGAAGCAACCTTGCAGGAGGAGGAGACCATGTGGGGGTGCAGGCTCAGTGTTGCTGGGCACACTCAGGCTGCCCCCCCCACCTGACCCTGTGGGCAGGGCTATTTCCTGTCCCTGCACACTGAGACTGATCTGCAGGGACCAGGGTCTCTCCGTGTGAGGGCATTTCACTCCTTGTAAGTGCAGGTTACTCGTCTTTCCCAGGGTTGAGATCTGCAGACTGGCTGTACCTCCTGCCCATCAGGACTGGCTGTATCTCCTGCCCATTTTCTGCTGGCTGTTTATCAGCATTCGACTCAGTAATTCTTTGGGGAGGTGTTGGAATGCTTTTCCCCGAATTATCTTTGACTACTTATGAAAGATTTTGTCTCACAGGAAATTGTTTTTTGTTTTGTTTGGGTGTTTTTGAGGTGCTGGGTTTGGAGCTCGGGCCAGTGTGTGCCAGGCGAGCCGCCCATGCCCGAGCTCACCCCCACCCAGGAAGTAGCCATCAACACTGCTGCCCGTGCTGCTTCACATGTCTCTCAGGGGGGCCTGTCTGGCCCCAGGCTCACAGACAAACCCTCTCCGTCCTTTCCCACCTTCGCCAACCTCTGTGCCAGTCCTCGGTCACTTTCCAGGTTATTCCACACTGGGTGAGGTGCAGTCTGACATTGTCTTGGTCCAGATAGCTCCCGGGTATGCCGACGCCAGCTGTTACGGTTCAGCCCTTCCCTTCGGGTTTAAAATGCCACCTGGAAGCCAGGTGTGCTGGTGCACGTCTGTAATCGTAGCACTCAGGAGGAGGCTGAGGCAGGAGGATCATTTTGAGTTAGAGGCCAGCCTGGGCTATATAAGGAGACCTTGTCTCAAACAAAAAAAAAAGAATTCATAGGTTGCCTTGCGGAGATTTGGTTCTGGCCCCGCATTCCTACCCCTGTGCGTGTGTAAACTGCGCTGCGGGGCACACAGTATAGAACTCACCGCCCTGACCATGTCTCTGGGTACAGTTCAGTGACAGCAAGCAGATTCATGTTGTTACGCGGCCGTGACCACCTTTAACCAGGACTTCTCCTCTCAGACTGAAACTGTCCCCTCCCCAGGCCCTGGGCAGACAGCGTTCTGCTTCCTGTTGCTGTGACTGACCTCTGTGGTCCCTGCTGTCTCCTGTTGTCCTTTGGTGACCGGTGTGCCCCAGTGCATGTCCCCCTGCATGTGTGGACAGATGCTGGGCTGGTGCCAGCCTCTGGCAGTGGGAGCATGGTGTGTAGGTGTCTGTCTGAGCCCGGACTTCCAGTTGTTTTGGGCGTGGACCCAGTACTGGGGTTGCGGCTGCTCCCCTAATTCCGTGTGGAAGTTTTGAGGGGCCGCTGCCATCAAGTCACCTGGAAGGGAGAGGTCCTGAGACACGGCTGCCCCTCTCACTCCCTACCCAGTACCCTGCCGCCCACTGGGCTGTGTCTCCACCGCCTGGGCCTGGACCCGGCCACCACTCTCTCCTCCAGTGGGTCACAGGTGCCTGGACCCACGCTGAGCTGGGGCAGGGACCCAGTGCCTCACTGAGGCGTCGCCTGTGCCTGCGGTCTGTACCGTGGTTTGCTGTAGCGAGAGGGTCCAAGTAGGCTGCTGCTGTGTGCGGGACAGCTCCTTCGTGCCAGGAGCCTGCCCTGTCACTGTTGCTCCTGCGGGCTGTCACCCTCTGTCCCCAGGGGCTGTGGTGCGTTCTCCTCCCTGCTTAGAGCACTGCTTGCCGTGTGGCTGAGGGTTAGTCCACAAACCTCATCTGTCTTCGTAGGTGCGGAACGCAGAGCGTGCCCCATGTACGTGCGTGCTTGTTTTTTGTTTGTTTGTTTGGTTTCTGAAACCGGGGATCGAACTCGTGACCTTGCGCTTGCTAGGCTGGCGCTTGTGATGCTGAGCCAAATCCCGGGCCCAGTGTGTGCTTGTTAAACACTGCTTAGACGGCTTAGTCTCACTGTTCTCAAAGTCCAGGGGCCAAGGCTCAGGCCCACATTATTGCTCTCTGTCACCTCTTCCCTACTGGGTGGTGCTGCGCTGGCAGAAACATGCCTGTGAGCACCCGCAGGTGCAGCCACAAGGGACAAGTTCCTGGTCCCTAGCAGGACCAGCCACAGGGTCACCCTCCCACGTCACTGGGTCGGGTGGGGCTGCCCCCAGCGTCTCGAGCCTGGTTCCAAGTTTATCTGGCTGAGCCCTGCGGTGTTCCCATCCTTTGAGGCATTTACATGCCAGGACAGGAGTGTCCCCTGCAGCCTGGGACCAGAGCCCACCTGTGGCCACCTGTGGCCTTTTTCCTGCCCACCCTCCTAGCACTGTGGAGGGGCTGGAGCTGTGCAGGGGCTGCTGTGTGCCCCATAGAGACTTTTCAGTCACCTCTGTGCCCCACATGTCACGCTGAGTGTGGAGGGGACCTTCTTCCCCCAACCAGCAAGGGAGGACAGGCTGGGGAAGCTGTGACTAACTTCCCAGCCCTCCAGCAGTGGTGGGATAGCTGCAGAACAGGCACTTCTGCCAGGGGTTCTCGTGCGGGCTTCCCGTTGCCCAGCTTACCTGCATGCATGGCAGAGGTTGCGGGCTGCTGGCCTGCTCCTGACATGTAGGAGCTTTGCGTGGGCAAATGAATGTCCTTGTGGCCACGCTGCCAGGTGCCCCTCCCAGTGTCCCAGGCATAGGGGCCTGTGAGCTGTCGAATGACTGGCCAGGGCTGAGGTCAGGGGCAGGAGCTGTGCTGAGCGCCCCTGCAGTGTCCACTGCTACCTGGGCCCAGATTGAGCACATTGCTTTTTGGGCCTCGGGATCCTCGCTGCCTGCTGCCCGTGGTCCCCACCCCCAGGGCCCTCCCTATCCTGCCCACCTCGCTCCCTGGGCTGGGTCCCTGCCGGGAAGCATGGAGTGACACTGATGGTGTCAGGAGCGTCTTGGGGTCTTCATCCTGGCTGTGTCACTGCAGCCCCTGATGCCCCTTGATGGTGATGCAGGCATCTGGTCACTGTTTTTGAGAGTGGGTCTACCTTTGTGCCCCTGTTACCACAGCTGGCCAGATGTGAGCCTCTGGCACCATCCCACATCACCCAGAGCCTGCCTGGGCACTGCCTGGCACCATTGGAGAACCTTTCTCCACTGGACCAAGGGCACAGCCCATATGTGGGTCCTCAGCAAAGTACCCATGTCAAGAAATCGTAGGCGCGATGATGACACCACCAGGTCTCAATGCTGAGTGGGAGGAGCTACTGATAAACCAACCGATGGACAGGGAAACTGAGGCTTGGGGAGGGGGGGGAGAGCCAGTAGCACAGCAGGAACACGGCCTGACTCCACCGCGCTTCCAGACCCCTTCCAGGTGGCCTCCCCAGCACACGGCCCTGCACCCTTGTGGCAGTCCTCCAGGTAGTGGCCACACTACCTCTCCAAGTCAGGCATGGGGCATAGAGAAGGTCGTGTCACCTGGCTGGGGTCACAGGCCAAGGCTCCCAGGGTCTGACTCCCCACCCCCATGGTACCTGGGCCATGGGACAGGTATGGCAAAGGCACGGGAGGGGAAGGTGCAGCCCACCTTGGAACAGGTGAGCACCCAACCACTTTCAGCCGTGTGTGACAGTGGCCGTGGGTCCATGGTAGAGTGACAGGTGGCAGGTGGTGCTGAGCACAGCTGGGAAGAAGGAGGTGCCATGGAAGGAATCGGGGCAGGGCCCAGGCAGGTCTTAGGGATGGGAGGGGTGTCCTGATTGCTCCAGGGGACCCGCTGCAGTCCCAGAAGCAGCCTGCAGGTCAGGGAGAGCCCCGAGCCCCAGAGGTGCGAAGGAGCCTTCTGCAGATGCCCCCGTGCCCTGAGGCCCCGTGGACCCGGACCAGCCAGCCCAACCACGCCTCCCAGAGGTGTCTGGCCCTTGGGGGTGCCCCGGGTCCCTGTGCAGTCACATCTTAGCCCCAGGTTCCTGCACCTTCGCCCCAAGCCTGCAGGATGGGAAGTGGACGCTGATCTTTACCTAGCCCAGTACCAGCGGCTGGATTCAGAGGACCCTGCTCATTCGGTTCATAGGCGCTGATTGCTGGGCCTGTGGTGGGAGTCTCGTGAGCCCATCAGTAGAAGTGAAAGTTTATAGACATGGAGTTAGATCAGCGAGGCTGTCAGCGCGCAGGGGCAGACACCACGGTCTCGTGGTGTGCACAAGGGCACCGGGTCCCTTGTGTCCAGGTGTCCGATGTCCCAGGTGGTGATGGCTGCTGGCCAGGGAAAGGGTCACACTGGGGACTCGGGGCATCCTCCTGGTGTGTAGCCCCTCCGGACTCACGGCAGTGACAGGGAGGGTGCTGGCACGCAGTGAAGGCTGGCGGGGAGGCTGCTGGGCACAGGGTCGAGGCTGGCGGGACGTCCTGTGTGGATGTGGGGGTTACGGAGGCCCTGTGGGCAGCCCACCCTGCAGGACTGTGGCGGAAACGGGGGAGGCGGAAGGCAGTGTCCCCAGGACAGCGTTGAGGTTGGGCAGACCTAAATGTGTCCTGCGGCTGGCATTGGGCAAACGGGGACAGCTGAGGGGACAGGGTCACACCCCAGCTCCCTGGGAATGCGAGGAACCAGGGAGATGGGCTGTCGGTCCAGCACTGTGTGGGCATTGGGGTCGCTGGGCCCCTCTGTGGGGAGTTAGGGAACGGGAGGGCTGGGGGCCTGGCCTTCCTTTCCTGTGCAGAATCTGCTGCATCTCACGCCTGCTGAGCTTCACTCATTGTCCCCATCCACCCGTCTGGGGTCTCCCTGCGATCCTAGGCCTTGCTGACCATGAGGGAGGTTACAGCCGTCTTCCCCAGAGCACTGACCCATGGCTGGGGCGAAGCGGGGTGGGTGGGGGGACTCTTCAGCTTCCCGGCTCCCTGGGTGTTGGGGGAGGGTTGTTGCCTGTGGCAAAGTGGGCGTGGTTTATCTGGGATCCGCTGGCATGAGGGGTGCAGCCAGGCCTGCTGCAGGGCTGTTGAAGGGAGCTGGCCTCCTCCATGCCACCTCCTGCTTGCTCTTGCCGGTCTCGCACTGGGAAGGGAAACGAGGGCTTCTGTGGTTCCCAAGCCTGGCAGTGGACACTGCCTCCTTTGTGCATCCAGAGCCATTCAGTGCCTTCACTTGGCTGGCTGGACTCTGTCCCACTCACGCAGACAGGCCAGGGAGCCTGGAGTGTGAGCTGCCCCCAGCCCTGCCCCACAGGCACTGCCCTTCCCAGGCCTTTCATGTGGAGCTGGTTCGTGTGGTTATGGGGTCTTCAGCGTGCGCCCCAAAACAGCTGCAGCTGAGGTGCCCAAGAGTCTGCTTCCAGGGGGAAGTACGGGGTACAGGATAGGGCACGCAGGACGCTCTCCAGAGGGTTGCTGGTCAGGCTGGAGCCCTGGGCTGCCCAGAGCTGTCACAGGGGCCACTGGGGTGCCGCAGCCCCTGGAGCCCAAAGGGCAGAAGCTGGGCCCTGCTGAGAGCAGCCGTGGAGCTGGCTCAGTGTTGGGTGCCTGGTAGACACCCAAGGGGAAGCGGCTGGGCTGCTGGCCAAGGAGTTTGCCTTCTTCCATGAACTGTGGGGGATGGGGCTGGACACTCGGGACAGCAGTCTGTGACACTTGGGCAGGACGACGTAGTGAGGGCAGCCCTTGCTCTGGGTCACACTGTGGGTCCAAGACCCAGTCCTAGGATGCAGGCCAGAGCACAGGCCATCCTGGCCTCAGCCTTAGTTTCCCTGTCTGGAAGTTGGGGTGTGCTGGGTGGCAGGGTCACCCCAAATGTGTGCCCCCTGGGACCTGCCATAGGACCTTACTGGACACGGTCAGGGAGGAGTCATGGGGACGAGGTTGTCATGGCATGAGTGGGATGCTGCTCAGCCCACACGGGTGCCCTGGACTTGGGGGTGCCCTCCCTGGACCAGGTGTGTAGAAGCACAGCCAGACTGGTGTCCAGGGCCTGGTCGATTGGCATGGAATTCTGATCCTCCAGCCTGCAGTATGGACATTGGTGCTTTTATGGAACCCGGGGGTTCAGGCCAGAGGCTGGGGAGGGGGCTTCTAGGGCCCCTGCACCTGGGCTGCATGTTGGGGTGTCTGCCTGGGGCAGGGTGAGCAGGGCAGCAGGAGGACCCTAGGACCTGAGCCCCATAGGTGACCAGCATGTGTTCAGTGGACACCAGGAGACTCTGGGCACCTTTGTCCTCCCAATGCAGATGCCTCATTATCTCTCTGAAGCTTAAGAGGAGGTGGGCGGGGAGGAGAGCTCAGCTTGGAGCCGTGGGTAGGTGCCTGGGGGACCGCAGGGGCTGTGTCCTCTGCTCTCCCAGGTGTGCGTGGCTCTGCCCAGGTGTCCCGCTCCCCTGGAGTGTGCACAGTCCCCTGGCAGCCCCGGGTCTGTTTTTGTGCTGCTCCTCTCGTAGGAAGGAGGGTGACCCGGGCGGAGACTCCGGAAGTGCAGGAAGTAGGTTTTTTGTGGCACTAGGATATACGTGTCTGTTCTTTTCCGCTGTTTTCTCCTAAATTCTGAGTTAGAGCCGCAGAAGCGGTGGTGATCGGCCTGGCTGGGGAGGGGACCGCGGAGTCCATGTGTCATGAGTGTGGTTTTGGCTATACAGGATGAAACGTTCGAGCAATATTACGAACTGCACCTTGTAAACTGGGTAGCTTGGGAAGGCGTTCTCTATCATAATAAAGTAATTTCTTCAAAAGAGCAACAGGAAAACAGAGCGCACTGGAGAGCACAGTTAAACACCACTCCGAGCTGGCATGTGGTACGGCACTCTGCATGCCCTATGAGCGAGGACACTCGCCCCTTTGCATGACACGACGCAGGGAAGCCACTTTCCAAACTAGAGGACATGTGGGAGGCCACAAGGGGATGTCACAGATCCCAGGCCCTGAGCGGCAGCGTTGCGGTGGGCGTGGTGGGCATGGCACCGTCTTCTCTTGCTGCCCGGGAATGTTTCTGGGCACCAGAGGGGCTGTGTGTGTTGGTTTGGTCCCAGCCTGGCATCTTGGGGCGGAACCCCTGGTCAGGGCATCCGTGTGCGTGCTCGGTCCTCACGCACACACAGCCCTGTGAGCGCTGATTCCCAGTGGGCAGTGTTGGCAGCTGACTCGGGAGTTAGTATGTGGGTTTGTCATGTTTCCCAATTTATTCAAACTGTCTCGTAACCAAGATACGCATCTTCTTCTGTCTCGTAACCAAGATACGCATCTTCTTATGTCACATTAGCTACTTATACTTCCTGTTTTATTCCTCAGTTTTCTTTTACTTTTTATTTTGAGACAGGAGTTCACTAAGTCACTAGGTTGCCCGGGCTTGGCTCAAATTTGCCAGCCTCCTGTCTCAGGCTCCCAGAGTGCTGAAATGACAGGCAAGTGCCACCCTGCCTTGCTTTGTATTTTACCAAGTGGGACGTTTTTACGTCTGTCCCATTGTCTGTTAGACTTTTTTGCTCTGTGAGTTCATTTTTCGGTGTTTTTGTTTGAGACCGGATCCTGCTGTGCAGTTCAGGTCTTGAACTCACTGTGTAGCCCAGGCCGCCTTGAACTCACATGGCTCCTCCTGCTTCAGCCTCCCCGTGCTGGGATTACAGGTGTGGCCACCACGCCTGGCTTTGTCTCTTAACACCAACCACTGTCTCCTGCTGAGTGTCAAGTTCTCTTTTCTTTTGGTTGGTCTGGTTTTCGGTTTACTGTTCATCAGCCAGCCCCTCTGGAATTCACAGTTCTTGTACGTGATATTTCTCCACATGGTGGCCTGTCCGCCCCCCTTCCCCCCCCGCAGCGCTGCTGACCCCTGGGCTCCTTGGGCTGAGGGGCACCGCCTGCTGCCATCCTGCTGCCCCCTGAGCTCCGCGCTGCAACCCCATCAGGAAGCCAAAGCCCTCCCACCCCACGCCCTGTCCTCCTGCCACAGAAATGGTTGTGGCTTCCTGGCTCCAGGCCACAGTCCCTCCTGGCGTGTGTCAGCTGGGACCGCCAGATCGCCCTGGCCTGGTCTGGATCTCTCCTGCTTTGCAGGAGGAAACCCAGTGGGGACTCTGGGTGTCCATGCAGTGCACCTGGGGACCTGCGGTCTTGAAGCCACTGGGAGCCAGGTCAGTGGGAGGGGGCCACACCCTGGGCTGCAGCGCTGGCCTGGAGCTGTGCCATGGTGACCAGGGCTGGAACTGGTGGACTTTGGCCATCTGCCTGTCCTGCTGAGGCCCTGGATTTGAGGTCCTGTATATGGTGTAACCAGGGTGTGTAAATCCCTTGATGCACACAGGTGTGCATTTGCACTGGTACATGATCAGCTAGCTACCTGGGTTGGAGGAGGAGGCAAATGGGCCTCTGGCGCCCACCTTGCAGGCCAGGGCTGTGGGGACTGTGCCCTGCCGGGTTATTGCTCCAGCCCGAGGCCAGCTTTGCCGAAAGGGTGGGGCCTGGCCTGAATCTGAGGCTGAGCCGGGCAGGACCCTGAGGACAAAACATGGTGCAGAGACCCTGGGCAGCACCCCTGAGTGTGTGAGCCGTTCTTCTGCGGTGTTGGTGACAGGACTTTTGTAGAGCAGTCAGCTCACCATCCCTCATTCTGTGGCATGTCCCTCACTTACCCTTGGGTCTGAGTCACCAGGGTGAGCCAGATGGCCAGCCAGGGAGCCGGGTGTCCTCCTCCCTGCTGTGGCCTGGAGGGGGGCGGCTCTGGCCAAGATGGAGGAGTCTACAGGTGGCCAGCCTGGTGAGGTGGGGCGATGGACAGTGGCCTGGCCTGGTGGGCAAAAGTAGGGTCTGTGGCCACTCTGTGCTGGCGGGAACTTGGGGACAGGAGCCGTGTGTGGGAGGTGGAGAGTGACCAAGCGCCTTCTCTTGCAGGGAGCCCGCCCGTCATGTCCAGCTGAGGCCCAGGAGCTCAGTGCTGAACATGCTGAGGAGGCTGGACAGGATCAGGTTCAGAGGCCCCAAGAGAGAGGACTGCCTGGACCTCGCAGAGTCGCCCAGTGCCTCAGACACGGAGTGTGCCGCCGCCGAGCTGCCCCTGAAGATCCCTCGGACCTTGCCCCGTGACAGTGAGGAGCTCAGGGACCCGGTGAGTCCCTGACCTGAGTGTCCCCACTGTCCCTGGTGCACTGGGACTCACCCAGGTCCTTGGTGGCCAAGTCCAATGTGGACGTGGGCAGACTGCTGTCCCCTGGGACCTGGTGCCCCCGCCTGCCTCACTCCCCCCCGCCTGCCCACCGCCTGCTCTGTCTGTGCCCAGGGGCTGCATCTCTCTGCCTTCTCTCTGGTTGACAAACTGCTTGGCTGGAAGTGTCCCCGAGGCCCTGGCCTCACCCTGGGAGTCTCCTGCTGGGCAGATCCTGTATGTCTGACCTGCCCCGGTGTGTGTCACTGATGCCACTGACCCCTGACGGCTGCCAGGCATTGGGCATACACGCAGCACCTCAGCCGGGCTGGGCAAGGGGTGCCGCCTTCTGGAAGGGGTGTTTCATGGCTGAGTGGAGCAGGAGGAAAGGGCGCTGTGTGCCCCTGTCATCTTCCTGGTGACTCGGAGCTGCCCTGTGCAGTGACGGGCACCCCGCACCATGTGCCCGTTCCTCTTGGTGGCCCATGGGGTTTTCTCCCTGCCCGAGCCAGGTTTTCACCCCAGATGTGGCCAAATCATCCCCTTCCCTGCTCCTCCTGTATTATTCATGCTCCGTAATAGGGCCGTGAGTGCGCGCTGCTCCTGGTAGGCATGAAAATTCACTGGCGCTGCCCTAACAGCCTGGCTCCCCGCCCCGCGCTGCCCACCTGGCTGTGGGTGGGGCCGCCCAGCTTCCTGCGCCAGGCCTGCCTTGTGGTGTGACGCCGACCCCGTGTTCTGTAGCCCCTGCCCTGTGTTGCCCTGTGCAGGTGCTGTTCAGCGTGGCAGGGCTCGAACCCACACCGGGTATGTCGTGTCTGCCGCCTGGCCACCCCTTGCCCTGTGCCGCGTGGCCACCCCTTGCCCTGTGAGTTGCGCTGCTTGACTGGACGAGCGGGCAGGCAGCGTGCTGGGCCGCCGAGCTCTCTTCCTGTCCGTTGATCCCAGGGACCTTGTGCTGCCCTGGGCAATGTGCTGGTTTCCTCTGCCACCATGAAAATGGCCTTTCTCTGCAGGCCCCAGAACCGGCCTGTCTGGGGGCTTTTGACCTGGCTGCTTTGCTTCTAGAGGGACAGACAGAATGCCAGGGTATTGGCACTGCCCCATGGCCTGGGCAGCTCCTTTCTGGGGCCATTGTCCCCACCTGACAGATGAGGAAACTGAGGCTCCAGGTGGTTCTTATAGCTGGGGTCATGCCAGCAGCTGAGCCAGGCTGGGCTGAGGTGTGGGTTCCAGACCCCAGGCTGCTGCTTCTCCCCCACCTCCTGCCCAGCCCCAGCCCTCCTCTACCCCTCCCTCTGCTCTCCTGAGCATGGGGGGCACTGTCTCAGTTTGGGCACAGAGACATGACTCATGGAAGCCGGGTTGCTCTCCTGCACTCTCTGGGGAGCCCCCTGCATGGTAAAGGCAGGGGCTTCGAGTAGAGGGCCGGCTCCTGCCCCTGGCCTGCTTCCTGTCTCTGGGGGCCTCTGGGGTGAAGGCCCTGCCAGCCCACAGGCTCCGGCTGTCTGCTCCCTTTCCCGGGAGTTGTGGTCCCTACTTTGGATGTGAGCCCAATGATCCAGGCCCAGGCCACTGGCTCCAGGAGTCCCTGGCCCTGCCTTGTCACTAGAGGAGGGGGCCTTCCTTCTCCACACCACCTTCGGAGCTCCAGGGACCCCTCTCAGGCAGTAGTGACGGGCAGGCCCAGTGCACGAGGCAGGGGAGGACGCCTTCTGTCTCTAGCGGGTGCTGTGCTGGATTCCCGGTTCTGTGCAGTCTTCTGTGTTAGGTGGCACCTGCTACTCACCTCACACCTGGACACCTCCTGGGCAGGGCAGGGAAGGCAGGGAGAGCAAGGCCTGACACTTCTGCATGGCCCTGCCCACTGCCAGGCCATCCTCCAGCTGCCCACCTAGGTCACCTGCAAGGTCTCTCTGCAGATGGTGAGCACAGGTGTGGCCCTCGGGCTGTGCACCTGCAGATTTCTAAGCCAGGAGGAGCAGGCAGGTGTCGAGGACACGTCCCTTGGCAGGCAGGGCTCGTGGAGGGCGGGCTGAGCTGGAGGGTGGCAGGGTGTGCGGTGCTCCCTGGGCGGGGAAGGAGGCCAGGGCTGGCCCATCGCATTTCCATTCAGCATCGATGACTTCCTTCTCCACACTGGGGATGGGGCGGCTCCATGAGACTTGCCCGCAGAGGGCAGAGGAGAAGTCTCCAGAGGCCCCGGGGGACAGTGTGTCCGCCTGCTCAGGGTGGATCGGCTCGCCCCCCAGGAGGCCTGCAGCTGCCCAGGGTGCACTGAGGCTGAGCCGCCTGGCCGTGGCCAGAAGCTTGCCTGGGGATTAAAATCGTGTTTTCATGGCGGGCTTCCCAGTCACCCAGCATGCTTTAACCTGGGGGCGTGTCTGCCAGCCGCATGCCCTGTGCGAGGGCCGTGGCCACCTCCTGACTCTTGTGGCCTCTGTGGCCTCTCCCGGTGTGGGGGCGGATGCCAGTCACCTGAGATCTGACTTTGTTTTTTTTTGTGGTCCTGGGGGTTGAATGCAGGGCTTTTGCACTGAGCTACATCCTGGGTCCCTTTTCTTTAAATGTGTACTTTTTGAGACAGGGACTCGCTGGGTCACTAGGTAGCTCACTCTACCCACCCTGCGTATAGGGGCGGTGGGCACTGCCCCTGCTGCCCACTCAGGGCTTGGTGGCCTTTGCCAGGTGCTGCGAGCACATTAGGCTGGCTGTATTGGGGCCACCTGTGCACAAGTGTTTAGACGCCGACATCTGCCTTATGGTTCCAAGGTGACACCTGCCTGGAGCCACCCTTGCACCCACAGCTTCCTCCGGGTCAGGCCGGAACACAGACCAAGGCCACCTCTGCGTGTGCTGCAGTGTGAGTGGGCTCAAGTATCCCCCTCCCGGCCCTGTTGAGCTTTGGTTCTTGGGACAGTGGACAGGAGACCCAGGGTACCGGGACACACTGGGCTCCTAGCATGAGGCTCTGCCAGCCTCCTAGAGCAGGTACCTGCGCCTGGTCCTCCCCACTCAGCATCTGTGCAGAGAGCACCTCAGATGGCACCCAGGGGCTTCCAGCTCACCCCACAGCATTGCCCTGCTGCTGGTGCCAGGCTCCAGGAGGTGGCAGGTAACACGCCTGGTCCCTGCCCCCCCGGAACCAGTGTTCCATAGCCAGATGAGCTGAGAGTGCAGAAGGGCAGGTCCCCAGGGTTTGCTCAGAGCTGCTGGTTCCCATCAGCCCCTTCTCCAGGCTGTGGCCTCTGAGCAGGTGACAGTGTTGGGGAGGTAACAGTGTTGGGAGTGTCCACTGCGCTACTCCCAGCCAAGCAGACAGAGCATGGGTCCTGTTTCACCTCCTCTGACCCTGGAGGACGAAGTCTGAGGCTGAGGCGGGGCATCAGGTCCCATCCCTGGCAGGGACTCCCGTGCGTTTTCTCACCGGGCAGCAGCTGTGGAGGGCGACCACATGAGTGCCCTGCATGGCCCCCAGGCCTCTCTCCTTTCCCTTGGGTCAGCAGGGTGCAGAGTGGTTGCTGTGCCCACCCCCTGGGCACAGAGCCTGTAACTGGAGCCTGCGGGGACAGGATGGTGGCTTAATGGCCTCCAAGGAGGGGACGGGAGGTGGCTGTCCCTGACTCCCCTCTGCCTTGGGTGCCCGGGAGCTGTGTCCCTTCCTGTGGCCGCACCCTCGGCCCCAGGTCCAATTGTGTGGCCGTCATGCTCTGGCTGGGCCGCAGAGTCCCGGGCACAGGGGCCAGCACGGCTGCTCACTTCCTCCCTTCTGCAGCCCAGGATCAGCGCTGCCACCGGCCTGGCACTTAGCTCCTTGCTTGAGAGTTTTCATTTCCCTGTTATCTCTGCGTGGATCCCCATGGCACTGAGGTGTCCACCCAGTCTGAGGTCCTGAGTGGGCTGCTGGGCGTCTGACGGCAGAGCTCTGTCGTTTTCCTTCCAGGAGTACAGGGAGGCACAGCAGGGACCTGGGGCCATCATGCTGGCCTGCTGTCTCGGGCGTTGGATGCCGCAGATTGGTCCGGTAGGGACCCGGGCTGCTTCTTCACGGCCCCCTGAGCTCTTGGTGTTTTCCTTCCAGGCTGGTCCAGGGACCCTCATCATGGCCACGGGCCCCCAGGACTTCAACCGCACGGAGTTCGATCGGCTGAATGAGATCAAGGGTCACCTGGAAATCGCCTTGCTGGAGAAGCACTTCCTCCGTGAGTGCAGCCTGGGGACTCGGCCTGCAGGGCTGGGGCAGAGGCGGGGACATCATCTTGCCCAGGCTTGCCCGGGAGCTTTTCCTCTGGGTGCGGGCTGGGGACAGAGGTGGCTCAGAAGTCAGGAAGTTCCCACATGCCCTCGGCTTCCTGCAGTTGCGTCTCCCATCTGCTGCTCCCCAGGTCAGAGGAGGGCAGAAGGAATGGAGCCTCTCTCCGAATGTCACGAGTTTAGCAAATCAAACCATCAAACACGGTGTGTTCTTGATGGTTAACTCGGCATTTTGAAGGGTTTTCTGAAGGAGTCCAATGTTGCGTGTCCCTTGTGCACAGGAGAGACGCTGGCCCCTGGCCCGCCCTTGGCCCCTGGGAGGTTACAGCCCTGTGGAGCCTGGCAGGGCCCCTGTGACATCTTGCTGTGATCCTCTCTCCTCTCCATGTCCTCGGTTTCACAGGGGAGGAAACTGAGGCACACAGGGCTGAAGTCACCTGCAGGTGGGTGACACCCTCTGAGTAGTAAGAGGTGAAGCAGGGAGCCCAGCCATGCCCATGGGGGACCCCGTTGTAGAGTGATACTTAGCAGGAGGCAGCCTCAGCCCTGTGTGCCCAGTGGGGAGCGGAGTCAGCCTGGGGAAGGGGCCATTGGGTCTTGAAACCCTTGGCCTGGGGCCCTCTGGCAGGTCACCTCCCCCGGGCATCCTGCACAGCTTGGATGCACTGACCCAGCAGGCTTGGCCTTCACCCAAGGTCATGGGCCTGGGTTCTGTCCCTCATCATTTTCCCTCCCGGCCCAGGCCTGAGTGGGCTCAGCGGGACTCAGGCTCGGCTTGGCATGGTGTGTGTTTTCCATCTGGCATTGCACAGGGTGCGGGGCTGGGACAGCGCAGCAGACAGTAGCTCTGGGGCTCCCGCCAGCCACCCCTGCACGCTGGAGGCCAGGCTGGCTTTCACATCTTTACCCTGACTGCTGCTCCAGGGCCAGGGCCAGGGCCAGGGCCAGCGCCTGGCCCACGGGTTCACCTGGCAGCAAACCAGAGGGCAGTGCAAGACCTATGTGCGCGTGTGCCTGCCATTCAGGCTGGGTCAGGACGCAAGCGCAAAAGCAGGGTGGCCTCTGGGGTCTCCCTGGGGTGGCGGGGTCCCTGAGGAGGAGAGAGGGGCCACTGGTATGGGGGGCCATGCTCACTGCTCTGTCCTCAGTACCACCAGGGGTGTCTCGTCCTGTTCCCCTGTAGCTCTTGGAGTGAGGTGTGGAGTTCAGCCCGATGGCACTTACAGGCAGTGTTTGGTTTTTGTGTTTTGCAGTGCTGGAGTGTCAAACCCAGGGGTCCCCTACCACGAAGCTATGTCCCCAGCCTTTGATTTTCTTTTGAGACGGGGCCTCCCTAAGTTGCCCAGGCTGGACTTGAACTTGTGATCCTCTTGTCTCAGCCTCCCGAATACCGGGATTATAGGCAACCTAGTAGTATTTTTAATTATGGAATTATTTTGAATGTGCCCAGCAATTCAGCAAATAACACTTGGAGCTCTCTTTTTGACGCGCCATATCTGTTTTGACAGGAACCGACTTGGGCCAGGCTGGCTTCCTCTTCCCCTCCCTCCCTGGGCATTTCGGAACAACCCAGCCACATCCTATTGTTCCATCGGGGAATATTTTAGTAGGTGGCTCTGCGTGTTTTACAGACAAAGGCTGAATCCAGTACCCTGTGAATCACCCGTCCTCCTGTTCCCCCTGAAGTGCGGATTTGCGTACACGGGTGGGTTCTCTCTGGGGTCAAGACCCCAACAATGGTTAGCAAGTCATCCTTTCACTGGGGACTGCGGGATGGCCGTCTCCTGCCCGTGCGATTGACGCACCCAGAACAGGCCTCCCTTGCCAGCTGCTCGGTGACCCTGACCTCCGTCCCCACAGGAAAGGCGGGCTATGCTTGTGGGCTTTTCCCCGATTTCTCTGGTTTAAGAGAATGTGCTCACTCCTACACTGGAGCCAGGGAGCGCATGGCCTCTTGTGGGTTTGTGATGTCGTCAGATCTGGATTTGAGCTTATTTGAATGTCTTAACAGTGGGATTCTTATCTACGGGGCTACCGAAAGCTCGGCCTCCAGGCTGCGGAAGTGTCCAGCAGTGTTTCCAAATCCCCATCCTGGTGTGGCGAGATATTCAGGCCTGGAGCCCAGGCCTAGGGTGGGCCTAGCTCTGCCGGAGCGGAGCGGGACCCAGGCCCTCACTGCACCTGTGCCACGGTGCCCGGCATTCAGCGGCTGTCGCCAGGGCCTGCAGCGCCTCCAGCAGAGTATTGGACAGGAGGTCACACCCTGGCCCTGGCTTGTACTCAGCCTTAAAAGGCTCCTACCCTCCCTTTCACTTGTGAAATCCTGGTTCGCAGGGAGCGACAGCAGCATGACTCATGGTTGTGTCCCGAGGAAGCTCGCACATGTCTCAGGGTAAAATCCCAGGCCCATCGCCAGCTGGGCTGGGAAGCAGCCGGCATGCACGCCTGGTTCCCTCATCCTTGGGGGGTGCCCCGTGAGAGGAGGCAGGAACCCCGCTTTACAGTCACCGGCAGGGCCCCTTCCTGCCTGCGGCCTGAGGATCTCCGTAGACCTGGGAGAGGGCCCTGTTTTCTCCTGCCTTTCTATTCCAACACCCCTTCAGGCTCACCGAGAGCAGCTGAATATGTTTCACCCAGTCGTTCCTCCAGGGTTAAAATTTTGCCCTCCCCGACTGCCTCTTTCTTACCACCTGCCTGTCCTCCCCCACCTGTCTCCATCTGTCTGTCCATGCACTTGCCCGTCTGTGTGTCTGTGCTGCCCTGGTGTGTTCCCTAAGAGCTCCGCCGTCCTCCTGTCTAACCGCAGTGCAGTTATCAGAGACCAGGAAATCAGCGCGGCTGCCGTGATCTAGAGTGAGACCTTTCTTGCCTCGCCGAGGGCCGGCCATGTCCGTGGTGGCAGAGGGAAGTTCCGAGTCCGAGGGTGTCCGGTCCTCCTCGGCCCCCTCTCCTGCTCTGCTGGAGGTGGCCGGCTGTCCGCGTCTGCTGATGTCCAAGTGGGAGTGGGTGGACTAGTCACCCTGAAGACCAGCCCCACGGGCTTTGTGTTCTGCTGCCTCTCGGAGAGACCTGGGCTGTGCCGGTTTGTCCGCTGTGTCACTGGTGTGGCAGACTGACACAGTGATGTCGCCTTATCCCGTTACACACGTCAGGAGTTGCTTGTGAAATGCTTTTTGATTCTGGGGGCTGTGTTTGAGACAGGGTCTCTCTCTGTAGCCTTGGCTGGCCTCAAACTCTCTGCAGTCCTCCTGTCTCAGCTTCCCAAGGGCTGGGATTACAGGTATGTGCCACCACATCCAGTTTAAACTTAAATTTTTGTAGCTATCTAAGTTGTTTACTGTAGTGTGCACCTATAATCCTAGCTACTCATGAGGCTGAGGCAGGAGAATTGCTTTAGGAGTAGCCTGGCAGCCTGGTAAGACCCCGTGTCAAAGATAAATAAATAAAACAGAGTTGTTCAGAGCACTTGAGCTGTTCTCCCCACACCCCAGCGCCTACTCCTTCCCTGCCTCCATGGAAGACCAGTTTCCTGATTCCACTGACTTTTACATAGAAGCAGATGTGTACATTTTTTCTGTTTTTCTCCACACGGTCACACGCCTCACACGCGTTACTTCCCAGCGGCCACACCTCGGTGGTGTCTGGTTTACATCTGTGTCCACAGGACAGTGATGCTGTCCCCAACCTCTCCCGCCAGATGTGGCCCTTGCTGGGCTCCCTGCGCTTTGAGGTCATGGGCAGGCCTTGGGCCGTGCCCGAGCATGGTGTGGAGGACGCAGCAGGAGCCTGTGGGAGCAGGTGGGGCGCTGCACGAGCCCTCAAGAGGTGGTGCCTGCTGGGCAGAGTCTGTGCCCGCCCAGGGGAGCGTGTGGCATGGGAGAGGGGTGCTGCTGTAACCTGCGGCAGGGAGTTCGGGCGTGGGGTGCGGAGACTGGGGGTCTGACTGGGGACCCCGCCCGCTGTGAGCCTTAGTTACGGGATTCTCTGCTCAGAGCCCCAGCCTGCCCTGTGCTCAGCGCCTGAGTGGCCAGGGTTAAAATCCTCCCAGTTATCTGCAGTGCCTTCTCTCGGAAGGTGGACTCATTCTCCTCGGAGGAGCGGAAATAGCCCGGTGTCCAGCGGCCTTCTCCCACTATTAAAAATTGAAGAGTACAAATGTTCTGTGAGGAAATGACACAAGATGGAGAAGGCGCGGCTGGAGTGCATTTCAGCCTCTGGCTGGAGGCCGGAGCCTGGATTTGTTAAAGAAGTGCATAAATAAATGAAAAGCATCACACATTTTCAGCGAGCCAAAATGCGTTCCGACTACGTCGAGCGTTTTGAGTAGAAATGCGCCATGTTCCGCGGTTTATCTGCGCAAGTGTGTATTTATCAACAGCCCTCGGGGAGGTGAGAGTCTCCCATGCTGCAGTGCACACGTGGCCTCTTCCCAAGAGAAACTGGGTGTGGCATTGGATTTTGAAGGAGCAAGCAGTTCTGGGGACCACAAGGGTCTGGGTGCTTCCCAGTTGCTGGAGCGAAGCCTGTGGAACCCCCTGGACGGGCTGGAGGGGCACCCTGGGTGCTGTGCCGCATCTGGGCCACCAGCATCCATCCGGTGGCAGACACTTGCGGATTTCCAGGGGGTTCAGCCAGGTGCATGGGGGTACTGGAGTGCGTGACTGAGAGAAGGGGTGCGTTTCGCTCCCCAGACCCAATGCTCCTGGAATCCCCTTCCCGCTCCCCTTCCTGCTTCAGGTCCAGGTGGCCTGCCCTTCCCTTGAGGGAGGGCCTCCGGAAGAAGCTGCTCAGGCAATGAACAGTGCTGGGCTGGAGGCTTGAGGGCCCTCTCAGAAGGCGCGTACGTCTCGTGCTTCCCCAAGTGGCCCTGAAGAGCGGGAGGCATGCGGTGGCCGGCCTGCGTGATTGGAGGAAGCCCTCCTCACGGTCACTCTTGTGCAAATGGAAGGACGTCAGGAGCTGTCCACGGCCACAGGTGCACCGCGGAACCCAGCAGCCAGGGACCTGCTGCTAGAGACAGTTAGGTGTGGGGTCGACCAGATGTCTCTAGACCCTCCCTTTGGATCTCTGCTCACGGATGTTGCGCTGGGGCTCTGGCCTCACCTCTGCTCAGTGGGACAGAGGCTGGGTGGGTCTGGCTCTGCCCAGAATGACATGCAGTAAAGACGTGGTCCTGTGATGGACACTTTGGATGACCACACCATCGAATTCCAGAGGAGCTACGGCTCCCTCTGTCATCTCTCGTCAGCTCCTCATCCTGCCCTGCAGACCCATGGCCAGCTCGCAGGGCCCGGTGTGTGTTGTTTCCAGTGGTACAGTGGGTAGAGGACGCACTGGGGCAGCGGTCTTCATCCTTGGTCACCTCCTAGAGGTCCCAGGCGCCCCCCCCCAATCACGTGTCTGCACAGATGCAGCCAAAGAAAAGTTGGCCCTCTGTGGCATGCGGCAGTGCTGGGGCAGCACTTGGCGTGTCCTGGTGTCCCCATCTGCGGGAGAGGGGGACGCCCTTCTCTGTCCACACCCCTCCCCTCCACCGACTGTGCCATGGGGAGGCAGTGAACATAGCTGCTGCCCCATTGGAGTCCCAGCAATGTGGACCCAGAGCTCACGGCTGCTGAGTGCTCAGTGTGCACCTGGGCGCACCTTTGTCCATGTGGATGGGTGGGCAGGCAGGGATGGTGGACACCAGCCACAGGCCAGGTGCCTGGGGGTGGGTGTGCCAGGGGTGGGTGAAGGGCTGGGTGGTTGGATGGAGAGGCTTCTCCACTACCAGGCAGACCCTCTACACATCTGTCACGCCCCCTCCCCAGTCCACACAGAGCCCAGTTCTCTAGTGACACCACATTGCTCCACTCTGCCTGGCATTGGGTCCTAGGTACACATGTCGCCTGTGACCCTTTGCTCCCTAGTGCACTCACTCCCTCAGAGGCTTGGGGTCCAGGCTTACTTGGCTAGGTTTGGGGTATCATTGTCCGCCCCCTGCCCCATACTGAGCCAGGAAGCCATCGCTGGCGGGAGGGATGGTGGCGTGCAGGGTGCTGAGTGCTTGGTTAGAAAGATGACATGGGTGCGGACCAGAGCGCACCTTTTTGGCATCTGCATCTCCCAGCTCAGTGCTGAGCCAGGGCCCCACATCCAGCCCACGGGCATCAGATGTAATGTGCCATGTCGCTCTGAAAGGCCTTGTCGCTTCCTGAGAGCCAGGCTGGAGGGAGCTGGCTGGGAGCCCACTTCTTGTTTTCACTTGGGAATAAATATCAGTACACTCCGGTTCCATCCTACATGCCATGGGAGCGGCAGCCGGTCCTGTTAGAATGTGAGAGGCCCGAAGCCTGGCCACCTCCTGTTTACCAGGGCCGCGCAGACGGTTGCTCGTCGTGATCCTGGTGTCACCCCTGCACGGAGCAGTAACTCTGCATGCAGCAGTAATAGATGAAAGCAGGGAAAGCAGGCAGCGTTGAGGAGCAGGTGAGCGTTTCCTGGGGTGAGCCCGGTCCCCAAGAACGGTGTGTTCAGGAGGAAGTGGAAGTGGCCCTCACTGGTGGCTGAGGATGAAGGTGTGTGACAGGTAGGGTGTGGCTCTGTGCTCCAGATGATATGGGAGGTGTGCACTGGGCTACAGCAGCTCGGTGCCAGTCTGGGTGTGGTGTGGGCAGAGCCTGGGTCGTGTGAGCTGCGCCGCAGGGTGCCAGCCCCACTCGGCCGGGTCGGCTCCCTGTTCCTGTCCGGGCAGCCCCTGAGTGCCTGCTCCTGGCCGGTGGGAAGTTTTATTTAAGGATTATCACTTGGGTTTTATTTCTGGCTGAAGCTGGGGCTGTGGAGTTGTGTGCCAGGAGCACTCTTGCTGGAGAGCTCTACTTTTGCAGATTTAAAAATAGCATGG
Organism: Hydrochoerus hydrochaeris; assembly: GCA_004027455.1. NCBI lineage: Eukaryota > Metazoa > Chordata > Mammalia > Rodentia > Hydrochaeridae > Hydrochoerus > Hydrochoerus hydrochaeris. Next base: position 67,669 of record PVLA01005184.1, on the reverse strand, counting down.
AAGCTGCTTGCTGCCTCCTGATAGCTTCCCGTGGGCCGGCGGCGTGGGGTCGAGCTGGGTGGCGGGACCGAGGCCATGCTGCCTGGGCCTGTGGCGGGCGTGGGCCCGGCATCTCCTTCTCTCCTTGTGGGCTCTGCATGCTGCGGGGAGGAAGGTAAACCTGGAGTCACCCATCAACTGGTCACCTGTCCCTCTCCTGAGCCCTGGGGAGGTGCCAAGTGGGCCGTGGAAGGGAGGCAGCCTGGCTCTTCCAGGGCCTTCTTGAGCCTCTTCTCTCTCTCAGTGTGGCTGTACTGCACCCCAGGAACTTCTGCTGGGCATTCCTCTTGTTTTGGGGGACTTCTACCTCCCTGTGGAAACAGGGTCCTGTGAACTTCATCAATGAGCGGGGAGGCTGAGGCAGGACGATTGCTGTGGATTCCGGGCCAGCCTGGGCTACATAGTGATTTCAAGGCTAAACTGAGCTACATAGCAAGACCATGTCTCAAACGAAGGAAGGAAGGAACAGGGGACCATGCAGAATGGACGTCCCTTCTCAGAGTCCCTGGAAGGTGCTAGGGGACCATGGCTGCCAGACTCTGACAAGCCTGAGCTGCCCTGGGCTCATGGCTGTGCCCTGGGCCTCCTCTCTTGCTCTATACCCCTCGTATTTTGCTGCCCTGACTCCTCCTGTGGGGGTGGCCTCATTGCCCTGGGGACCACGTGGCCTCTCTGGTGCCACACACCTGTGTGCCCAGCTTGCTGCCCTGGCGATTGCCGACCTCAGTTGCTGATCGGCAACCATGGGTTGGCAGTCCCCGAATCATGGAGTCGGTTGCCTCCCAGCCTCACCCTTTGGACTTAGGCTTTGTCCCTTGGCAAGTGTGCCACCCCCATCCTGTCCTCCTATCCTGCTGTCCTGGCATCCTCAGGGCCCATGCGGCAAAGGAGAGGAGGTGGTGGGTCTCCGGTCCTATGAAACTGTGACCCCCTGGTCTCGCGTGCCAGGCCGTGTCTGCCCCAGGTCCCCACCTGAGACTTGGCCACCTGTGAGGTGGGATGAAGCCCTTGAGGTCCAGCTGGGCCTGCAGGAGCTTGAGGGGCAGCGCAGCTTCCTTGAGCACACGGCTGACTGAGGCCCCCCTTCACGGGTGTGTTCGCGGGGTGGGGGAGGCAGAGCTGAGTGTTTGTCATCAGGGCCACCTTGGGGGGGACATGGGGACCCTGCCGAAGGAGGCGGTGGTAGGAGGGAGGGCCATCCAGCCTGCTAAAGGAGGGCGCCTAGTTTTGCAGCCCTCAGAAAGACAGGAAAGTCTACCGGGGCCCTGGCCACTCCTTGTCCCAAGGGAGAGTGAGGTAGGCAAGGTCGGGGTGCCCTAAAAATGTCCCATCTTCCTCCTGTCTTAATCTCCTTCCATGGCAAAAGGGACCCAGCAGCTGTGACCAAGTCACCAATCTAGGATGGGGACAAGCCTGGACTGGCTGGAGGTGAAGACGGGTCGGATCCTCATGGTGTCGCTGCCTCCGAATGCTTGTGGAAGGGGAGGGGTCTCCCTGGGCCTGCAGAGGAGCCGGCTCCACTGCACCTCGGCTGTCACCTGTGAGACCCGGGGTTCCGACGCCCGGGACGTCAGGGCATAGCTGTGTGGTCTTGAGCCACTACACCTGCGGTCACTTTTCTAGCAGCTGTAGCAAACCAGTGCAGGGCAGTTGAGGGGCCCCGTGACCCTGCAGGTGCCCTCGGCCCCGATGAAGGAGCGGAAGCACCTGTGTGCCACTTGGGGACCCCATGTCCCACGCATCCCCGAGCAGGAGGCTGAGTAGCTGTCTCTTAATCTGCAGGGCGTGGGGTCCCGGGAGCTGGACACAGAGCCTGGGACAGCTGGCAGGACCTGAGGGGCTCTGGGCTTGCCAGACACCTCCACAGAGACCCTAGCCCAGGCCCTGACGGCCTCTGAGGACTCAGGCTTGTGGGGATGCCTGGGGGACAGGTGGCCTCTGGTGGGACAGCTCAGCACTTTCCACTTGGCAGGAAGTCAGCCCGCTTCTTCCCTCACTCAGCCAGGAGAAAGAAAAACTGATGACGGGGGATTTGTGTCCCTTTTGTCCTGGGGAAGGACGGCTGGTCACTGTGCTGCATTTGACCTAAATGTGTCACCACAGGCGGAGGCCACCAGTGCCTGCTCGAGGTCCCATCACCATTTCGGCTGCCCTGACCCCACTGGCCGAGTGAGGACTCCTGGGGATAAGTGGCCGGGATTCCGGCTGGCTTTGTTTCTTTAGCTTCCTTTGTGCCACCGCACAGAGAGCACTGGGAAGAGGCGGGCAGCCTCCTCTGGCTCCCCTGGGGACGCACGGCATGTTTGCCAGGCTGGGCGGAGGAGCCACCTCCTGCCTGGGGCTGAGCCAGGAGGCTGTGTGCTTGGGAGAGCCCGTCCTGCGGAGCCTGGTGGCAGGAGGGTGGCGGGAGGGACACTGTGTTGGGACACTGAGCCTAGTGTCCTGCCCGTGGGCAGGATGGTGCAGAGGGGCTTTTCTTGGGGAGATGCAGAATCAGAGGACCCCACATGCCGCATGTCTTTTTTTTTTTTTCTATCGGTACTGAGGATCGAACTTATGACCGCATGCTTGCAAGGCAGGTGCTTATGCCACTGGGCTAAATCCCCAGCCCGACCCCACATGTCTTTCCCACTCCACCTGCCAGTGGTTCTGTCCCACTGTTCCTGCAGAGGGGTTTCTGTGTGCACAGTGTCCCTGGGGCTGGCAGCCTGGGCTCAGGCTTGGCCAATGTGCTGGCCTTTTAGGGACTGGTGACACGGGGCGGGGCTGGTGGGGGCATCTGCGTCAGGGAAGATGTGGTTTCCTGTTCCTGGTGCCAGCAGAGGTCGAAAGGCCTTCACTGGAGCCCATAGGTGGGGAGGAGGCGTCTGGGTGGCCTTGACCTTCAGGCGGGACAGAGTCAGGGAGGCGTTGGGTGTGTGGGTGCTGGGGGTTTGCAGGAGCAGACAGGAAAGAGTCAGCTTGTGTTCCGCCGTCTTGTGCCCTGCCCTGGTCCTCCACATATCTGCCAGGCTGGCAGATGGCAGCCCTCGGCAAGTCTAAATATTATCAGAACTGTGCTGACCTCTGTCTTCCCGTCCGCCCATGTGTGTTTTGCCTGGATGAGGTCCCAGGTCATGGAACACAGCTGCTCCCGTGTCCGGCAGTGGAACCAGGATCTTGGGCTTGGCCCTGGGTCCCCAGGTCTGTCAGGTGGCTGCAACAGGACAGAGACAGGAAACAGTGCCTCTGGGCCTCCTGAGTACCTTCCCGTCTACCAGGAAAAAGGTTCTGGGCTGGCGGGGGTCTTACCTTGCCTGTGGGCTGTGAGTGCTGCCCTGGGGTCTGTCCCTGGCCTTGGAGCGGCTGGCAGGACAGAGGCAAGTGTGGCTTAGAAACTTCCGTTCAGAGGCCTCAGCTTGTCACCTTGAGACTGGAGAGGTCAGCAGTCAGAACCAAGCCCAACTGGCCACCTGGACCACAGCTGTCACCTGCCTGCGCCTGCTGGATATCAGCCCTGCTCCCCAGGGAGACGATTATCCCAGGAGTCTCGAGAGCTCGCCCTCCCAAGGCTGCGTGGGGGCCCTCTCCAGTGGCTGCTCCTGCATGTTTTCTGTGACCCTGGAAGCGGCCTTGTGTCCTGCTTTGTCCTGCTGTCCACACCACCCAGGCCATTCCTGAGGCCTCCTCTGTCGTGAGCATTTGTCCCCCATAGCTCTAAGTCGAGACCTAGGGGAAGGCAGCTCTTGTGACCAGAATGCAGGAGTCGCTCCCTGCGGAGCGACTGGCCACTGCGATGTGGATGCAGCTCTGGGGGGCTTCTCTTGGGGGAAAGGCTCTGCCCCCGAGCTCCAGAGCCCCTCAGTAGCGCCTGGTGCTCCGGGACACAGCCTCATTGGGGATGGGTGGCCTGCTCTTCTGGAGGACACCCTCCCGATGGCTTCTCCTCCCTGGGCCCTTCCTGTACCTGCGCCCACTCAGCTTGGGCACCCCGGGCCTGGCTCATCACCTGCCTCCCCCAGTGGCCCAGCCTGTGTTCCTGTCCCTTCTTTATCACAGGTGTCCAGGACGTGCCGGGCACCCGAGGCCACCTGGGGCATCTTTGCAGGCCTGTCGTGGGGCGTGACGCTTCCCATGTGGCCGGGTCAGGGTGGCCTTGGGGCTGCAGGAACCAAGAGGTGCATGGACGGTTCTGCCTTTCTGGGCATCGGGGTTGGCATCTGCCCCACTCTAGCTGCTGCCAGGGCCCCAGGTGCAAAGAGCAGAGCATGCAGGCTGCGGAGCTGAGCACCAGCCCTAGCAGCTCAGGTCCAATTGTGTCACAGCTGTGTCCTGGAGCTGCCCCCTCCGAAGGCCACAGACAGAGGGCGCAGCTGCCAGGCAGGTGATGGAAATGAGCCCAGGCCTGGCTCTGGCGGGCACTCTCGGTCAGGGCTGGCAGTGTTCAGTAGATTCCCGCAAGGCTGCCGGTTTCTACCCACCCAGCGTGTGGCTCGCACTCACTGCCCAGGGCACAGTGGACAGAATCCAGACCTCCATGGTCTCCCAGCAGGTCCCTGGGCGATCTCAGCCCACCTGACACACTGAGGATCGAGTGGCAGTGTGGCAGCCTGGCCAGGGCCGGTGTGGCTGGAGGGCCCTCATTTCTCTCTGGAGAGGGCAGGGTCTTGGGTGAGTGGGAGGGTTCGGCCCCCACGTCCACCCTGTAGTACCCTCGGGCTCACGGGCCTATCCTCTGCCCACTGCTGCAGTGGTCAGCTGTTCCCTCAGTGGACACAGCACGGCCTGTGCCTGTTGCCTGCCGCTCTGGGCCTCTTAGCAAATGCTGGGTTATTTCAGTACTGCAAGGAGGAGGAAGAGGCCACGTGGGGTTCAAAGGTGATTGGTTCCGACACTTGCATCTTGGTTCCGACACCCGAATCATTCTGCATTTCCGTTTCCAACACTTCCATTGCTCTCAGCCCTGGGGTGTGTGTCAGACGGTGTCCCCATACCCAGAGGGGACAGAATCTCACAGGGAAGGTCTGGATCCCGGGGCTGGGAGGTTGCTGAGCCTTCTGCCCACAGTGACAAGTCGCCTGTCCTTGGAGGCTGCTCCTCCTGCAGTTCTGTGCCACCCATTGGCGCCCTCGGTAGCATCCATGGGGCATATGGTGTGAGGGACATGGTCACTGAGCCAGTCCCTGACCCCACAGGCACCTGCCCGCCACAAGGCGGCAGGCCTGGGCTTTACCCTGTGGAATCTGCCCCTGGGCTGGATCTCTGCCCACTGGGGCAAAAGTTGGCCCACTGGCCTTAGGACCTGTCCTGGGGCCTTGGGGCCTCTTCTTGGGCAGCTCTGGGTGTTAGACTTCGAGGCCGACACTTCTAGGAGCTGCTCTCGTGAGTCCTGCCCCCTGGCACAACCTCCCTCTTGGTCAGAGGATGGCAGCTGAGCTGAGCCACTCATGTTGGGCCGCTGGGCTCTGCACTGGGAACCCCTTGCAGGAGTTGCCCGGGTCCTTGTTTCCCTGCTGTCTGCTGGCCACCGAGTGAAGCAGAGGTTCTGGAATGTGGGTACTTCTCACCATGCATCCATCCATCTGTCTGTCCCTTCATCCTTCCCTCCCTTCTGCCCGCCTGGCAGCTGCGTGCCAGGCTCCAGGGCGGACACTATTGAGGATGTGGCTGGGTGACCTGTGGCCCTGCGAGGCCTTTTCCCTGGTGACTTCTGTTTTTTTACCGCACCACGCTGTGGGCAGCGGGGTAGGGGGCGGGCAGTGTCCACAGGCTTGGTGAGCAGCCCCTGTGGGGCCTGAGCAGTGGAGAGGGAAAACACAGGACGGGTGCTGGTCAGCTGTGGGATGAAGGGCAGAGCTGGCCCTGATGGAGGCCCAGCCACCTCACTGGCTTGCAGTGCTTGCTCCTGCCATGCCTGGCTGTCCCTCCCCTACCTGCAGGAGTCCTCCAGGGCTCTTAAGTGGCCCTGAGGACAGCAGCCACCCACTCTTCTGAACCCAGCTGGCACCTGCCCCTCCCTCCCAAAGCCCTGCTTTAGCCCCCCCTGCTGCCCGCACCCCAGTCCCTCCTGCTAGAGGACTGTGTGGTCTGTCTGGGGTCTCCAAAGGCGGGGCCTGTGTTCTGTCCGTCCCCCCCCCCCCGCGGGGTTGGGACTGAGCCTGGGCAGCCCTGACCTGAATGCACCTCACTGTTGCTGGGGGGAGGGGCCCTGCCCCAGGAACAGCACTTGGGGTGGGCAAGTCTGAGAGTAGAGGAGAGAGGCCGGCAGTGTGCTGGGGGCAGCTGTGTGTGTGCCCTGGTCACTGGCTGCAGAGGGGACAGGCTCTGTGTCCCTCATGCTTCGACTGCCGTGGCTCCTAGTGGCCCCCACCTGTTCCCACCCCTGCCCCATCTAAGTCCCGAACCTGCCCCGACTCTGTCTAGGCAGCTGCCCAGGCATTGTTCTGCTAACGGGTACTCGTGGTACCCATCTCTTTAAAAACAATTTTATATTTTATTTTACAGAGAGTAAAACCTAACAAAATAAAACAATAAAGCCAATCAAAACAAAGTGGTACAGAACCTCAAAACAGGATAACAGGAAATCAACAATGGCTACCATAATATCTCTTGTTATCTTTGAAATGTCTGTCCATTCCATCAGACATGGTAAAATCAAATAAAACAGAACAGAATAAAACCAATCAAAACAGAACATTGAATAAAACAAAACTATAAATCAGAGCAGAATGGTAGGAACAATATTGGATTTCAAAAACACAACAGGGAGCCGGGGATTTAGCTCAGTGGCATAAGTGCCTGCTTGGCAGGCACAAGGTTGTGAGTTTGATCCCCGGTACTAGGAAAAAAAAAAAAAAACAGAAGGGAATCCCCCGTATTTGCTATATTGCATACTGTTATCCTCCTAAGAGATGCTGAGACTGCCGGCCTTAGGCCTGCAAAGTCAATCAAACAGTGAAAGCGTTGAGTTTTTTGTACCTCAGTTGCTATCAACTCAGCCTGTCCTTCAGCCAGCCAGTTGCTTACAGGAGATGGGGAGGGAACCTCTTGATTCTCAGCCCAAGTGCTGGTCGGCTCACGGGAAGGGCGAACCAGCTTCTCGTTGTCCTCCTCCCAGACCCAGCAGGTGCACTCACAGTCCATGTTATTATATGAACACAGACTCGTGCTGTGTGTTAGCTTGTTCACGTGTGCTGGTACCTGCTTCTGGTGCTCAGTGTGATACCCGGGCTCGCGCATGTGGCTTGCGCTGACCGTATCAGAGCGACTCCCGCTGGGTTTGCAGCCAGCGAGCTCCTCGCCTGTTTGCCTAGTGTGTGTTGGGTTGTGGCGAGTGCCCTTGTCCCCCTCAAAGCAGGCATCCTGGGGAGATCAGCCCGGCCCCTGGTTTAAGTTCTGCCTGAGCCTGTGCAGACCCCACCCCTCTGCCTTCCATGTAGCTGTCTAGGTGCTCGCCACTCCTCATTTCCTCCAAGGCTTGGCTTCGATCTCCCCTTCCTGGGGAGATCTTCAGGGGCACCCCAGCCCCAGGCCCTGGGTCATTCTCAGGCTCCTCCACAGCGGGGTGCCTTGAGCCCCACCAAACACAGCCTCTGCCTGCCATGACACCCCAGAACCGGCCTTGAGGGAGGCTTTGAATCTGTGGATGTCCTCCTTCCCATGTGTCCCATGGAAAAAGTGTTCCGGTTCAACTTCGCACCGCCACGGGGCGGGCGCAGTAAAGAAGTCATCCTCCTTGCTTTCCCGGATCTGGTCCCGGCTGTGGAAGGGGACAACCCAGGTAGCAGTTCCTTCCACAGTGTGCACCCCAGAGGAGGGCCCTGGGGGGCTGCTACTGCCCAGCAGGGGACAGATGGGGACTGGGGACCTGTGGCATGCGTGGAGCCTTGCTCCATCTCTGAGTGGGAGGGGACAGTGTGAGCGTCACCTGGCTGTGTCTCCCACAGAGGAGGAGCTCCGGAAGCTACGTGAGGAAACCAACTCGGAGATGCTAAGGCAGGAGCTGGACCGGGAGCGGCAGCGGCGGATGGAGCTGGAGCAGAAGATGCAGGAGGTGCTGAAGGCCAGGTATGCCCGCTGGCTGTCTGCGGTCACCACAGAGCCGTCCTGAGGCCAGTCCTTCCCAGGGAGGGTGCTCTGTCCAGCTTGCGGTTCTGAGGGTCCACAGGCCTGGCGAGGGCCTCCCAGAGGATGGTGCAGTGGTGGGCGCGTGCATTGAGGTCTCCTCAAGATGTGAGGCCAGCAAGGCCAGGAGTGGCTGACCCTGTCCTGTAGCAGCTGTCTGGAGGGAACCACCAGCAGGGCATTAATCCCTGAGCCTGGTGACCCGTGACCTCCCGCCAGACCCTCCCTACCACTGCAAGACCTCAAGAAGTAGCCAGCATCCAGTGCATGGCCCTTGAGGGCAGGCCACAGCCTAGCCATAGCCCAGGGCTGGGTGGCTGAAGCCAAGTCCTGCATGGACTGCCGCAGTGGGCCTGGCCCCATGTGGCTTCCCTGCTGGAACCAGGCATCCTGGGAACGTCAGTCCCACCCCTGCCTGAGCCTGTGCACTTCTTGGCCTTGGGAAGTGGCCTTTAGGAGGGTGCCCAACCTACCCCCAAGCTTGGGCATTGCACCTTGACCCTGTGAGGCTGAGGGACCCTGCACCTACAGGGGCAGGGTCTGGCCCTAGAGGCCATCTGACACCCTCCCTTGCCTACACTTTTCCCTTCCTGCCCGCTCCAGCCCCTCAGGGTGTCTGCCTGCCCAGGGCCTACCTGCCCCTGCCAGCTCACCTGCTATTCACACCCCATCCTACCAGGATCTTTCACCTGGGGTGACAGTGCCACCCCCGTGTCTGCAGGGGGCGTCCAACCTCATCCTCCAGGGCTGAGCTCAGGGATCAGGACTTCCCTCCCCCACGCCTGGCCTCTGGGGACTGTGGCAGGAATCAGGTCACTTTAGAGCTGTGTCCTGAGTTACACAGCAGCACACTCTGACCCAGCAAACCGCAGCCCAGGCTCTTACCTATGTCCCCAGCCTTCCTGCCTCAGCCTTCCTGGCTCCATCCTCACGCCACTGCTCACTGTGCCTCAGCTCGACGGGGCACAGTGCAGGGCGCTGGCTGCCACCTTGGGACCCCTGGTCGGTCCTGGTCCATGTGGGTGGCAGCTCCTACATGTCTGGTGCTGGACACCAGCTCCCTACTGGGCTTGCTAGTCACCATCTGAGGGTGGTACTGGGCTGGAAGCCCTGGGAGCCGCCATCCTGGTGACTCATCAGCTGCACTGTGCCTCGGTGCTGCTTCCCAGGGGCCTCCCACAAGGCCACATGCCCTGTGTGGGAGCAGCGACCTGCCACCCACTCTCTGCCCCAACTGGGCAGCTGGCCCCTCCCCAGACCACACACGCATGCACACACACACGCATGCACACACACACACGCACACACACACACACGCACACACACGCGCACACACGCACACACACACACACACGCACGGCACACACACATGCACGGCACACACACACACACACACACACGCACGGCACACAGCTCCCACTGCACATCCTCCTGGTGCTGATCTCTGCGAAGCTGGGCGAAGCTGGGCTTCGGTTACTTTCAATTATGCATCAGACATGGTGTGGCAGAGACCTGACCTGCGCTGGGAGGGCCTAGGGGTGGACAGCTGCTGCCTGCCTGGCGTCAGGGCAAGGCCCTCACCCCTGGACGGCTCCCCTGGGAGGCAGCGCGTGAAAGTCGGGCCTTGTCCAGACGCCGAGCGCCCCCTGGTGGTGCTGGCGCTGTCCTGTGTGCCTGCTGCCTCAGCAGCACCCAGGCCTCCTCACGCGTCCTCCTGGATCCCACCCGGGCCCCACCCTGGGGTTGGCATCTTTCACCAGCTCCCCTCCAGGGACACAGTGCCTGGTCCTCCATCAGTTCTGGCCAGCTGGAGTGGACAGGAAAGGAACAGCTGGGCATGACCCAGGAAGTAGAAATGGAGGGGTCTGGCAGCTCTGGGAACCCTACCTCCTACCCTGGGGCAGGATTGGGGTCCCTGGGGGGAGGAGGAGCAGGCAGGAGCCTTCACTGCCTTCCTCATCACAGGCCAGTCTGGGTGGCAGTGGGGCATCAGGGACCCTCAGACTCACACACACTCAGACATGCACACATCTGCACTCACACCACCAGGTGTACCCACGCACGGGCGCATCTGCGAACTCATGCACACGGGTGTGCACACACTCACACAGCACGGCCCTTGAGGCTGAGGCAGGCATCAGGATTGAAGCACAGTAATTACAGTCACACAAACTAGTCTGATGTTTTAGTAAAACCCCAGAGGCTCCCCTCAGCCTGGGGCTGCCTGTCAGTGGACAAAGGTTTCTGCAGTCCCGGGCTCAAAGCCATCTGAAAACGTGACCCTTTGCTTCTGGCTAGACCATGCTCCGGCCATACCTGGCATCTGCCCTGAGCCCTCTGGGGGTTCTCACCTCCCTCTCCCCACAGCTAGGAAGGCTGGCACCACGGGGCGCATGGGGTATCATGTGGGGTGCTGTGTGCAGGAAGAAAGCAGAGCCAGGTGGCCCTGGTGACTGGGCAGATGGCCTCAGAGGGGTGACCCCAGGCCTGCATCGGGCTCTTGACCTAGCTATGGCCCTGCCTCTGGTAACCGAGGGTCAGGGGACTCCAGGTCTTGTACAGAGACCTAGTCACACGCAGTGAAGATCACTTGTGACCGGAAGCCACCTTAGTCAGAAGCCTGTGGTCTTCCTTCTGATCAGAGGGAGTGACAGGGAGTTGTCATGGCTCTGAGCTTGTGGGGAGCTGCATGGGGCAAGCATGTCCCACCTGCCCTGCCCTGCTCCTCCCCTCTAACTCTGTGCTGCCCTAATGCTGCCCCGAGCCAGCCGTCCTGTGTCCTGTGCGTGGGGACCGCCCCTCACTATGTTCTGTGCTTGTGTGAAGTAAGTGAAGTCCCGGCCCCTGGACACCACTTGTCCCCCTTAAGACGGCCACTCATTGCCCTCCAAGTGCCTGTGGGTCTCCAGCAGGTCCGTGTGCTTGGAACAGTAGCCAAGCCGGAGACTTTGCATTGGTACTAGAGGTGGGCACACGGTAGCGGCCACTGCCCCTGCCGAGACCCTCACGACGCAGCCTGGCTGTGGCAGGAGCTGGCTTTCTGGTGCCCGTGGTGTAGCTGCTCCTGCTGTGACCCTTAGGCTCCTCTGGGAGCATCGTGGTCATCTATCTGCCAGGGGCAGGGGAGACCCAGCCAGGGCCCGAGGCCTGCTGTGCACCCCGGCTGTGAGCTCCTGTTTCCCAGAGAGTAAGTGAAGTCCTGGCCCCTGGACACCACTTGTCCCCCTTAAGACAGCCATTCATTGCCCTCCAAGCGCCTGTGGGTCTCCAGCAGGTCAGTGTGCTTGGGACAGTAGCACCAGGCGTGGCCAGTTGTGTGTAGCCCCAGTGTGGTCTTGGGGACATGGATGTGGCCCCTTCCGTGACTGAGACTCTTGCTCAACCCCATCTGTGTCTTCTCCACTCACTTCTCCTTGAGGCTGCAGCCCCAGTCCTGCCCAGGCAGCTGGACAGGAGTCCGGGTCCCCTTCCTGTCCCGTGCTGCTACACAGTGTGGCAGTGACAGACAGGTCACGGTGACAGATTCCAAGCTCTCGGAGTTCATCACACTGTTGGTGTGTGATTGTGTAGTGTGGATGGGGCAGAAGCGCCTCTCCTGTCACCCGGGGCCCGGGGCCAGGAGCCCTTGGCTGCAGGAGAGGAGGCAGAGGGCTGCATAGACGGAGGCTCTGCAGGAGGGTGCAGCCCCCTGAGCCCCTCCACAAAGATGCTGCCCAAGGATAGGGCTGAGCCACCCAAGCTCCACCCACTGGGGCCATGCAGCTGCGAGGGGCGTTGGTCAGGATCCTGCAGGTGGACAGGGGCTCTGGAAAGAGGGAGAACCCAGGAGGACTGCCAGCCTGTGACAGCGTGCACTCAGGGCAGGACACCAGGCAGCGGCTGCCATGGCCCAGGGGGACCCAGGGCTTCTTCGGGTAGTGCTTAGTGCTCAGGTGTGTGAGGCGTGATCACAAAATGCAGTTGGTGTTCACGCTGTAAAATATCTGTTGCAGTGAAATTCCCCCTCGCTCTGACCACACTCGTCCCATGGCCCTCGCCGCTTTCTGCAGCAGCTCTGGAGTCCTCTTTCCTGAGGGTCTTTAGCTGCACTGTCATGGCAGCCTCCATGTCCTGAATCAACTCAAGACATTTCCCTGTCATGGTCATTGCGACTTTGGGGAAGAGCCAGAGTCACATGGGGCCAGATTCGATGAATAAGATGGATGAGGGCACAGTATAGGGTTTTTAGGAGCTGAATTTTCTGCTGCATGGTGCTTGGCACCAGCAGTCACTGTAATTTTATTTTCCTCCTGGACCTGGGATTGAACTCAGGACGTTGGCATGCCAGGCAGGCACCATGCCACTGAGTTACACCCCCATCCCGCTACTGTAGTTTGATCCCACCTTGTAAATGCACACCCCAACCCTTGGTCGGCCCGTATGGGGAGCAGCGCCGTTTCACTAGCAGAGCTGTTTATTCTGAGCCCAGTGGTGTCGGAATTAACAGGGAAGAAAAGAACCTGTGCTGGCGGGGAGTGCTGGTCCCTGGCGCCTGGCCACCATCGTCCTGGCCTTGAGGTCTTCCGGATTTCCGAGCCGGTGGGTTCCCATCGGACGCCAGCGTGTGGCACTGACAGAGCCCCCCTCTTCTCCCCCCCCCCTTTTTTTTATATCTGGGATTGAACTCACGACCTCGCGCTTGTCCCCTCTTTTTAAGAGTCGAGGAGCAGACTGCGCAGGCCCAGCCGCCGAAGGGGCAGAGCCAGCCTGGCAATGGAGCAGGTAGGCGGCGGCCCACGGCCATAGTGTCCGTCTCCCAAATCCCTCTGGACTCTGGGACCCTCCTCCCGTCAGACTGGGCTTGGCATCTGTCCCTGCAAGCTGGCAGTTATCACAGTGAACTCACGTCACTGGGCAAGTCGGTACCCAGGCCTGCTTGCAGGAGTGCACAGCACTGTCCCGGTTGCCCTGCACTGGCCCTGTGGTCCAGCTTGTCATCCCAGCGAGAGACTATGCTGGCAGTGGGGCCGTGGTGGCCTGGTCCCCAGCACCCCCAGGGAGGGGACAGAGCTCTTTTCTGTTCCCCTCTTCCTGTCCTACCCTGCGCTGTTCCCTTCCCCAGTCTAAACTCTCTACAGCCACCCTTCAGGAGATGGGGTGTCTCCTGCCCCTCCCCACATACTGAGCCTTCCCAAGGCCCTGTTTACCTGTGCCAGCGAGCAGGGTGGGACCAGGCCTGAGTTCCTTTCAGGCCTGGGGACTACAGAGGAGGCCCCAGGGGCAGGCCTCTCCAAGGGACACTTCCAGTTCTGGTCCTGGCCACCCCGGAGCAGAAGGGGATGTGTCCTTCCCTGGGCTAGACCTGTGCAGGCCGGTTCCCAAGTCCCCTGAGCCCCACAGCCAGCATCCCAGGCTGAGATGTAAAGTCCTAGGCCTGTCGTCTTGGCCACCAAGCCAGGAGTAGCAGGAGACCTCCCGGGTCCCTGATGCTTGGTGACAGTGAGGGTTGGGGAAGCCGGGCTGGGAAGACAGGTCACTGGGGTCCCCTTGCCTGTCCTGTTGTGATCATTAGGCTGGCTCTGCATGTGTGGTGGGGGGTGGGGAGGGAAGAGGTGCAGCCTCCCCCTAGCTGCCTTCGGGGATTGCAGTGTCCACCCCATGGAGGGTCAGGTGGGACCCCAGTTTGGGGGTAGACCCACCAGGGCTTTGCGTTTTCCTTGGGAATTAGCCGTAAGGGCCCAGCAGAGAGAGCCTTGGGGTCCTGGTTAGGGGATGAGGGGCTTGGCCTCACGCTGCTGGGGGAACCCACAGTCCTGGGCCTGGGGTCAGCAAACCACCCCCATCTAGCTCTACATTATTCAAACACTGGTTGCCCCTGTAAATGGTGGAGGGGAGAAAGGAAGATTGCCAGGTGAGCCTTGATGAATCCAAAATCCCAGGGTCTCTTAGTGGTCCCCCGGGAAGCCCTGACCCTCAGGCCTTGGCATTCCCTCCCTCCCCTCACTGGGGGCACAAACCTCAGCCCCACAGGCCTCGGGCCTTCACTTCTGCCCCAAGCCCGAGGCTCTGGGGTCTCCATTGCCCGCTGCCCACCTGCCCTGGGCTCGCAGCACACCTGGCTGGGTTTTCTTTAATTTTTAATGGACACACAATATTTGTGCAGGCCCACAGCAGGTGTCTGGTGACCACCTGCCCGCTTTCCCGCTCCCTTGAATTTACGGTGGGACAGTGCCCCCTGCAGCCCGCCCAGCCTGCCTTCTGAGAACCCCCCTTGGGCCCGTGGTGCCTTGCTGGGAGACCCCCACCCCAGATCCCCAGACCCCAGAACAATGAGCAGGCGGATTCCTCACTGCCTCTGCCCCTCTCTGCAGACCGCCGCAGCCAGGGGCTGTCTGCGCGTGTGCAGAAGTGGTTCTCTGAGAGGTTTGGGGAATACCTGGAGGACTTCCGCTTTCAGCCCGAGGAGAACACGGTGGAGACCGAGGAGCCCCTCAGTGCCCGCAGGTAGGGCGCAGTCTGGGGACCGCAGGCGGAGGCCAGGGTGTCAGAGCCTGGTCCCTGCTGCCCATGTAGCTACTGCCAGCCCCTGAGGCCCCAGCCCGTGCCCCTGTGGCCTGCAGAGCCACACCCTTCTCACTTTGGGTTGGCTTAGGGGTCGCGTGCCTGGCTGGCATCCTGCTGGGGCTGTGCCCACCTTCCTAACATGGGGGCAGCATGGGGGTCACTCCTGCTGCAGCGCTGTCTCTGGGAGTGCCCATCCCAGCCCCCAAGGTCCTCCTAGTCCATGTGTGACAGCGGGGCATGGTCAGGGCTGTGGGTGACCTGACACTGCCCCCTCTCCTTGCCTGGCAGGTTGACGGAGAACATGCGGCGGCTGAGTAAGCACGGTCCCCTGCCAGTGTGGGTGGGCGGGGACAGAGCCCGCCCTGGCCACTCCAGCATTCGGGGTGAAAATCCCAGCACGTTCTCCCCATCTTTGCCCTTTTGCCCTTTATCCTGCCCACTGTGGCCTGGGCATGGGGGCGGGGTCTCCCCACAGGAGGCACTTTGGGGTGTCGTGCTGATGCCCCAGTCTGCTCTGTTCCCAGAGCGCGGTGCCAAGCCTGTCACCAACTTCGTGAGGAACCTCTCCGCCTTGTCCGACTGGTACTCGGTCTACACCTCTGCCATCGCCTTCACGGTGAGCGGCTGCTCGGGGTGGGGGTGGGTGGGGTGACTGCCGCACTTCACTGGTGTCCTCCAGGGTGCCCAGGACCTGGATGGGAGGCGGTCCCTGTGCCCTTGCATGGCCCCAGCAGGGGCCTCAGCCGCCTGGCGTGCTCGAGCTGGAGCCCCCAGGGTGGATAGCAGCTGGACTGTAGGACCCAGAGAGGCCCTGAAGGGCACCCGGTGGTGTGGGGGACCCAACTGACCTCTGCGCGCCACGTGTGCTAGGAGGGGGAGGAGGACATGGGGCTGGTGTCAGCAGGGGCCCCGCCCTCCCCCTGCCACAGGGAGACCCTCACCCGTCTGTCTCGCTATCTGTCCCCCAGTGTGGGCGGGCAGCGGCGAGGTCGGCCCAAGCCTGAGCGCCTGAGGGCAGCTCCGCCCAGCCAGGTGGACCCTTGTCTGGAGGGGGTGTCTGGTGGCCCCCAGAGAGGCCCAGTGGCTGTGCCAGACCTCAGTGTCCACCTTGGAGACGGCACTTTGCACACTCACTGGGGAAGCTGGGGGCTTTCGCAGCTGCGCTGCTCTGCAGAGCCTCCCCGGCCGGGTCCAGCCCAGCCGAGCCCCTTGCTCCCCACCTCCGTTCTGGCCCCTGCTCCGAGCCCACAGCTCCAGGTCTGCCATCGGCCACAGGGAGCCACAGGCAGACGGGACCCCGCCTGGGCCCACTGTCCCCAGTGTCCTACCGCCCCATGCTCAGGACAGTGGCAGCCTCTGTGTGCCCCCAAGTGCGCCTCCGTCTCCCCGCGGGCTGCCTGACCGCCTGTCCCCGCAGGTGTACATGAACGCCGTGTGGCACGGCTGGGCCATCCCCATGTTCCTGTTTCTCGCCATCCTGAGGCTGTCTCTCAATTACCTCATCGCCAGGTGGGTGACTGGGTCGTGTGGCCCCGCTGTGCTGTGTCACGGCTGGCATCGGGGTGGGCAGGGTCCTCCCTGGGGCACTGGAGATGCAGCCGGGTGCAGTGCCCACCTTGGGTCATCCCGCCCTCGTCACATTGCCCGGCCGGGGCTCAGTGAGGCCGCAGGACCCCATAACTGCTGGGCTCCTGCTGCTGTGAGAAGAAATTGAGGAGCAGGGGCTCAGACTCGGGGCGTCTACCCACATGGCGCCCCTGTGCCATGGGCACTTTATACCAGCACGCTCGGACTTTGCTGAGCCTGGGCTGTGCCTCTGCACCCCCCAGTCCTCTTAAGGGGACCCCGGGTACCAGCCTCAGCCCTTCGAAGGTCATACTTCTACCCCAGGTGCCCGCTGTCTTTCTGTGCCCGTGTCGGCGCTGGTTTAGGACGGGGAGCGATGGGGCCGGGGGTCTAGCTCAGCAGTGTAAGCGCCTGCCTGGCAGGTGCAGGGTCGTGAGTTCAAGCCCCGGTACCAAAAAAAAAATAATAATAATAATGGAAAGGGGAGCATTGAGGGCTGACCAAAGTGGCAGCGGATGCTTGTTTAAAAGGCGTTCGTTAGGGTGAGAGGCACGCTGCGGCCAGCGCCTTCAGAGCCCCTCCCCTTGGACACGCTTAGCCCCTGTTCTTGCCACTTTCCGGGCAGTTCCGCAGGCGCTCTGTGCTGAGCGCTGGCTTCACAAGGTGCGATCAAATGCACAGTGAATGCCGCCGCCCAGGGCCAGCGTTACCCTGTGTCCCCTCCAGCGCGGGCACCAGATCTGGCATCTGTGGCACTTCTGGTTCTTCCCCAGAGTCAGAAAGACCTCGAAAGGGAGATGTTTTAAGCTGACTCAGGACATCAAGGCCGCCACAGCGCCTGAAGACACTCAGGAAAGAATCTGCTAGAGCTGCTTCAGCAAGCGGCAGGAAAGATGGGGTCACGGCCCTGGAAGATGGGGATTTTAAGGGAGAGTCACGGTAGTGGCTCCTTTACATTTTGAAAAATTAAACATTCACTGTATTGTCAGTCATACTGTATAGTTTTTTTCTCAGTCCTGGAGTTTGAATCTAGGGCTTTTTTTTGTATTTGAAAAAAGAAAGAACAAAAAGAAACAATACAGAATTTCAAAAAAATAGTAGGAAATTAACACTGGATAATACATTGCATATTGTTATCCCAGAGCAGTTGCTCAGGTTATAAGAGTCAGGCAGGAAAAGAATCAGCAGCCATTAGCCCGTGAGGGGAGGCAGGACCCGTGACCACATCTGCCCCCCAGGGTGGCTTCCCTGCCCCTTGTCACTGGCTGCTGATAAACAGGAGGGTGGTTGGCGTGGCCTAGAGGCTGACAGCAGGGGTGGGGAGCCCTTATTTCCTGTCTGGCCAGACCCCAGGGCGGGGCCCCTAGCTAGATGAGCTGCCACAGGGTCCCCCAAACTCAGCCACTCACAGGCGACGCTGGCTTAAAGGCTGTGGTGGTTTTGCTTTGCCAGGGGCTGGCGGATACAGTGGAGCATTGTGCCAGAAGTGTCTGAAGCCGTGGTGAGTCCTGGGGGGCAAAGGGCCCCTTCATCGGTCCCCACCAGCTCAGGCCTCCACCCAGATGAGCACCCTGCCCTGGAGGGGAGTTGTGGGCACAGTGCCGACATCCTAGCCCTGAGTCCTGGGGGCCGTCCCCTCTGGCCACGGCCTGTCCTGCCTGTGCCTTCTCAGCTGCTGTAGCCCCACAGCCCACTCTGGGTGGAGATGTAACCAAGGAGCTGGACAAGTAGACATGTACCCTCCCTAGACCCTGGAGCCCAGCTCCAACCTGCGGTCCAGTTTGTCAGTAAAGCTTTATTAACACTCAGCGTGCCTGCTTCTGCACGGCTGGTTTGTCAGAAGTCTTGTCCAGGCCTGCTCGTTCACACGCTGTGTGGCTGCCTCTGCATTGTAGTGGAGAAGCCGTGCAGAGGCGCCATGGTCCGAGCCAAAAGTGCTTACAGAAGTTGGCTTTAGAGGGAGGCTTGGGCCTGGGGACTGAACTATTAAATAGGGTGCAGCTAGAGGGACCCTGGGTGCCTCCCTGGACCTGTCTTGAGGAGGTGTTGCAGGAACCAGGCCCGTGTCTGCCCAGTCCAAGGACCCCGAGACCTCGGGGTGGGGGGGTGTTCACTGAGTAAGTGGGGAGATGAATGAGCTCAGATGAGCAGGATGTGCTGGGCCCAGGCTGGGAGGGAAGGGAGCTGGGAGAGAGGGTGGGGGTGTGTCGCTCCAGCAAAGTGCCTTCCCCACCCGGGGTTCCCAAACGGTGTCCCTGCCCCGCTGGCCATGCAGGGACAGCAGAGTGACCCACAGGTCCCGGGGGCTGGGAGCCTCCTGCTCTTTTATCAGTAATGTCTCTGAACTGTTAAATTTCAGTGGAAAATTCTCTTTCCCCTTTGACTGAAGGAACCTCCAAAGGAAGACCTAACTGTGTCCGAGAAGTTCCAGCTGGTGCTGGACGTCGCCCAGAAAGCCCAGGTATTGCTTCAGGCTCTGCCAGCACTGGGTGCCCTCTGCTGAAGGTGCTTGGCTGGGTGTTCCCAGCCTCTCTGCAGGGCAACGCTGTGCACCGGGCGCCCTCTGCTGGCCATGGCGGGGAAGGACCACGGGGCTCTGGTGGCCACAGAGTGACGTGCTCCTGGCCTGCCTGTGTCCAGCGAGGCTGACAGGTGCTGAGTCTGTGCTCATCTTCTTCACACAGAACCTCTTTGGCAAGATGGCTGACATCCTGGAAAAGATCAAGAAGTGAGTGGCCGCCCCCCAGCCCTCCCCTGTGCCGGCACTGGGCCCTGCTGACCCCCGTCTCCCTTCCAGCCTGTTCATGTGGGTGCAGCCCGAGATCACGCAGAAGCTGTACATCGCGCTGTGGGCCGCCTTCCTGGCCTCCTGCTTCTTCCCCTACCGCCTGGTGGGGCTCACTGTGGGTAAGGAGACGCCGACCCGGCTTGGCAGGGTCGGGACAGGAGCCCTGCAGACGGAGCAGAGCACCTGTCATGCATCCGCCGCCTCCAGGAGTGAGCCAGGCCTTACCTCACGTGCAGATTTGGGAGAAATAAGGTCCACAGATTCTAGAGAGATGATGACTCTTTTTCTTTCTTTCTTTTCCTTCCTTTTGTATTGGGGATTGAACCCAGGACCTTCACACTAACCTACCTCTCCAGCACTTTTCTCCATTTTTTTTTTTTTTTATCTTGAGACAGTCTCACTAAGTCACCAGGTCAGGGCTCCAACTTGTAACCCTCCTGCCTCAGCCTCCCAGAGTACAGGCTCTCGTCACCATATCTGACTACAAAGATGGTTTCTCAGACCAAGAGTGACCTTCCTTTCCCAGGAAGGGCCCAGGTGCCTGCTGTACGAGGAGCTGGCCCGTGTGCAGGCAGCAGGTGTCTGTCTTGCAGCTGGCTGGGGATTCATGGCTGCAGAACCTGGGTTTGGGTGCCTTGGGCTCAGTGGCAGCTGAGAGTGATGCAGTGTGAGGTCAGGGGTCACATCCATCCAAACCCTCCTTTTCCAGGTTCATCATCAGGAGTGGAGAGGGGCATGGGCATCCTTTCTCCTCTCCCCTTCTCACCCGCAGGAACAGTGCTCAGTGGGATGTGGCTGGACTGTGGGCTGTGGCACACAGGGGTGCTTAGGGGAGCCACGAGAGCAGGGGACGGGGAGGGGAGAGGTGCCCTGCACGTGCACCAGGGCTCAGACCTGGTCCTCAGCCATCTGAGGTGAGCAGAGCTTCATGGCACACTTGGAAGGTAGTCAGGGAGACAGTGCTGCCACCTATGAGGTTCTGCTCTGCCCTCCTCCTCCTTTCCAGGTTGGGAGACCTGGGGCTGGGTCTTTCCAGGAGTGGCAGCCTTGAACAGTCCACTGTCCAGAGCTCTGAGGGCTCTGTAGCTCCCTGGGGATCTGTCCTTACTACCCAGTGCAGGCTCTGTGCTGCATCAGGTCTCATCCCTACACAGGTTCCTTTCACACCACTCAGGCTGTTTATTAACTTAGGGTCAGCTGGCAGGCTGTAGCCTGAGCAGGCATGGGTGTGGCCTGTGGTGGAAGAGGGTGTGGTCTATGGTAGGGGAGGGCTGATCTGGGGAAGTGGGTGTGGCCTGGGGAAGTGGGCAGGGCCTAGGGAGGAGTGGGCGTGGCCTGGAGGAAGAGGGTGGGGCCTGTGATGGGAGAGGGTGGGGTCTATGTTAGAGGTGGGCTGATCTGGGGGAGTGGGTGTGGCTTGGAAGAAGTGGGCAAGGCCTTGGCAAGATAGAGCAGGGCACTGGTGTGAAGCTCTGACCCTAATTTGAAGTCAGTGTCCCAGATGAGCGCATGGATGGGCTGGGTGCAGGCAGGGAGTGAGAGGCACACTGAGGGCTTTCCCTGACCTGTGGAACAGGTGATGGTGCCAAGGCCCACAAGGTGGGCTGGTGGGGCATCAGTCATTTGATTCCGGGATGGCAAGGTGTGGAGTGTGTCACCTGGCCCCTGTGCACAGGACACAGGCAGGGTGGCATTCCAGATTTTGGGACAAATGAGCCTCAAGGAATGCGAGGCTGGTTTGGGACAAGGGGGACACGGGCTGCCCTGGGCTGTGGTTGGGAGGGACAGGAGATGGGCAGGAGGGAGCCCAGGGTGGCCTGCGGGGCTGTGGGGCAGGCTCAGGGAGGAGGGGCTGCTGGGAGGACTCTGAGGGCCGCAGGAGGCTGGGGCTGAGACATCAGAGCCCTGAGAAGGGAGGGCTCCCAAAGTCAGGACCACCGCTTGAGGAGGCCAAGCATCAAGCCTGGGGAGTGACTAGGAGCTGGGCCTCAGGAGGCAGGAGGAGGAGGCTGAGTCCAGGTTAGGAAGGTGCAGAGGCCACTGTACATGCAGGGGCGGTGGCAGCACCCTGTGGCTGCTGCCTGGGGCCCACGCAGTGCCTGTCCACAGCATGCCGGGTGCTGGCTGTGGCAGTCGGCTGGATCCGAGTGGGTGCCATGTGGCCCAGGGCCCGGACCATCTGGACACTGCGTCCGTCCACCCTTGCCCAGCATCCTGACCAGTCCTCAGTCTCTGCTTGGGCTCTTCCTCCACTCCCCACCAGGACACCAGAGCTGGTGGACAGTGTGGCTTTGGGATGGCAGGGCTGGGACATGCTGAGGGGTCTCATCATCCTTCAGACCACCTGTCCACTCTGGCCAGAGAAGACCAAAGCCCAGAGTAGCTGGCCAGTCAGGTCTCCCAGAGGCTTCTGTGTGCCACCCTTGGGCTCATGGTGTTTTGAGGTCATCTTTGTTTTCTGAGATAGCTTCTAGTTTGGTCCAAGCCCAGCTGGGTCCAGTGCCGACCCCACTAGGGCACACACCCGTCCCAGGCAGGGATTAGGGTCCCTCAGTGGTGCCAGCCCTGCCTGCCCTATGGGTTTGGGGGCGCCCTCCAGTGGCAGGTGCTGGAGCAGAGGGCCTGACCACGGAGCAGAGGGCCTGACCACGGATCAGAGTGGACAGACTCTTCTTGGGCTGCAGGGTGTGGGCCTGGTGGACTCTCTTCCCCTTGCAGGACTCTATGCCGGTGTCAAGTTTTTCCTCATTGATTTCATCTTCAAACGCTGCCCACGGCTGAGAGCCAAGTACGACACGCCCTACATCATCTGGCGGAGCCTCCCCACAGACCCCCAGCTCAAGGAGCGCGCGGGTACCACTGTGTCACGGAGGGTGAGTGCCATGTGGCCCCCAGACCTCCAGGCTCCTTGCACCTGTGCTCGCTCTCAGGCCATTGCTTGTCCCCCAGCCTTATGCACCCCAGAGACAGCAGCCTCAGTGCCCCGTCACGGTCTCCCTATGTCCCCCATCTGCTGGGCCCCCTGCTCAAAACCCTCAGAGACCCTCTCTAAGAGACCTGCTGTCCCCTGAGCCCTGCTGAGGGCAGCCCTGCTGGGGTGTGGCTGTGCCTGCTGAAGGCCAGTGGCTGGGACAGAGAGGCCTTGGGAGTGATGCCCATGAGCATGACCACTGTCCTTAATGGTGGCCCTTGGGGATGGAGGCCAGACAGCACAGGAGCTGGTACCAGGCCTGCAGTTCAGGGCCTTCTGAGCCAGGGTTGCAGGATGGTTGGGCCCTGCCAGGGGTCCCTCAGGTGAGTGGCAAGTCCCAGCCCAGCAGCCCCTTTGGGGACGTCTCAGAGGGCTTCCCAGAGGAGGTCCTGTGGGAATATGTCCTACGGAGAAGGTGTCCCAGTGACCCCTTGTGCTTCAGTCAGTGGAACAAAGCTCTGGGTCAGGTGTGGGTCCCACCCTTGGGTTCCTGGACTGCAAAGCCTTTGGGAACCGTGAGGCTGCCCAGCCAGGAGGAGATCCTGGGGCAGCCCACAGCTCTGATCCTGCAGGTGGCGCCACCCTGAGACACACAGAGACAGGGAGCCTGGGCCTTGGTCCTGGGGAACTGGGGCGGGGCCTTCCTGGGCCTCAGGAGAGTGAGGGCAGCGAGCAAGTCCAGGGCTGCGAGTTTCTGGCATGGTGGCCGCGCCCTCCAGGTGTCCTGAGGGCCTGCATGTCTGTGCCCGGCTCTTCTCAGAGCCTGGGTTCACGACCTTGTGTCACGCACTCCCCATTTGTCTTTGCTGGTGGTCACGTGTCTGTGGTCTCCCAGCCAGCCCTCAGGGCACGACAAGGTACGCTGACTGTGGGGACCCCCCGGCCTGCTGCAACCCAGCGCTGTACCACTGCTGTGTGGTGACTGCTCTTCTGAAGTGGCTGTTGGTGGCTACGTTAGGGTCTGGAGTGTTGATCTTCCCAAAAAATGCATGCCAAAAGCCCCTCCTCAGGCTCGGTGTGCTGGGGAGAGTTGCGGGCGTCCCTAGGGGAGAAGGTCCCCACCCAGCCCAGGGGGCAGTGGACTCAGCTCAGGCCTGGCCCAGCAGGGGCGCAGGGGGAGCCACACCCCCCATCTGGGGCGGAGCTTGCAGGAGTGGGTGAAGCCTCTTTGCTGGCCCAAATCAGCAGCGGGGTTGGGCAGGTGGCCTTTGGGCGTCTCCCACCCCCCTGCCTGTCCCCAGTGTGGCTGGCCACTCCTCCCCCGAGCCTGATGACCCTGTGTGTCATTGCAGCTGCAGACGGCCACGTCGCGGAGCTACGTCTCCAGTGCGCCGGCCGGCCTGAGCAAGGACGAGGATGCCGGTCGATTCCACAGCACCAAGAAGGGCAATTTCCACGAAATCTTCAACTTGACCGAGAACGAGCGGCCCCTGGCAGGTGTGTATGTGTCAGGAGCCTGTGACCCAGCTGGGCACAGGTGTGTCGAGTGACCTTACCCCCGTGACAGGTCACGGGAGAGGCAGCCCACGGGAGAGGTCTTCCCGAGGAGGGCAGCGCACAGGAGCCGAGGCCTTAGGACGGGGTGTCCCTGAGAGGACGCAACACCCTCACATCAGCCGACCAGCAGGACAAGCCCGCCAGTGTCTGCTCCAGGCAGAAGCGGCGATTGGAGCCCTGTGTCGGGGTCAGGGCTGCAGGCGCAGGCAGGAAGCCTGTCTGCCACGCTAGGCACATCCTGGCCTCTGTCCACAGGAAGGCTGGCCAGTGACAGGGGTCTTGGGATCTGGGGCTCCTTGCAGAAAAGAAGTTTGCAGTGGACAGTGGCCAGCCGCAGAGGTTTCAGCTGGGCCCGGCTCTTCCCGGAGGCCCCTCCTGCGGGTCTGTGGTTCTGGACACCCTGGGCTGTGTGTGGATTTCTTGGCTTCCACCGCTGGTGGTGATGGCGGTTCACATGCGGGAACCCAGAGTGCTGCTAGGTCAGCGCCTGCCCTGAACTCACGGCCTCCGGCGCCCATTGTGGGCTTCTTCTGCCAGTCCCAGTGGACGTGGGTGTGTGGTGAGCGGGGCCCATGGGCACCGGCATCCCACAAAAGATGGGTCTTTGCTGCGGGAGAAATTGCAGGCCGGTTTTCCCCCCTCAGTGTGTGAGAACGGCTGGCGCTGCTGCCTGATAAACCGAGACCGGAAGATGCCCACGGACTATATCAGGAACGGGGTGCTGTACGTCACGGAGAAGTGAGTGAGGCAGGCCTCCAGTTGGACCGAGGTGGCCGGAGGTGTCCGAGGGTCCTCCCCGGGACGGGGACAGCATAGCGGCCTGTGCTCGCTGAGGCCCCGAGTCCCAGCTCTGCAGCCAGCTTTGCCTTTTCTCCACCAGCCGGGCTGTGTGAGGCTGAGCCTCTCTGCCCTCACCCCGGGGCTGGGACGTGAGGTCTGCCTGTCCCCACCTGCGGCATCTGTCATCCCCCCTCCAAGCTCCCTCTGCCCAGGGACCCCTGAGTCTCAGTCTCGGGCTGAGCACAGAACAGGGTTTTCCAGAGCTTGTCGGTGTGGGGCCTCATGGGGAGGAGTCGCTGATCCCCTTGGACCTGGGCGGGACACCCTCGGGGTTCGGGGGTTGATCGTACCCTTCGTTTCCTCCCCATCCAGCTACTTATGCTTCGAGAGCTCCAAATCCGGGTCTTCAAAGAGGAACAAAGTCATCAAGCTGGTAGACATTACAGACATCCAGAAGGTGGGTCTGTATCCCTGTACCCCTCTTACCCCTTCAGGTGGCGGGTTCTGTCGGGGACCCCTAGACCTGCTGGGAAGTCTCCAACACGAGCCCCTCAGCTCCATCCAAGTCTCCGTGGCCCTTGGCCACACAAGCTCAGCCTTAGCTTCCCTGACCCCTGTGGCCAGCACCCGCCCGGTGGCAGGCAGGAGGAAGCCTCGAGGTACAGCTGGAAGGTACCCTGCCGGCTCTGCCCACGCTGCTGCTGCCCCAATACCCCTGGAAAAACTGAGCTCCTGCCCTGTGCATGCGTTCTGGGGTCACATGGACGCTGTCCACCAAGGGCAACTCCCTGGCCAGTTGCCCCCCTAGATCAGCATGGACTTGTGCAGCTGGCATGGGCAGGGGTGTGCACACTGCCCAAGGTGAGGTGCTCACTGTTGGGGACAGAAGGTCAGAGAGCAGCCAGCAGTGCTGGTACCTGCTCCCTGTCAGCTCCAGGCACCTGGGCCAGGGACACGGGCTGGGGGTAGGTCCTGCCATCTTCTGGGCATGGCCCTCTTGTTGTTGATGGGCTCCCAGCCCCATGGCTGTCATGGTCACTGTGGCCAGTGCAAAGCTGTACAGTTGAGACCAGAGCCTTGGGGTGACTGCCATGGACCTTAAGTCTGTACCTGTTCCCTGCACGAGGTACCTCAGGTACCTGCCTCCCCGGCCTTGCCCAGGCCGCTGGCCACTGCGGGTCCTGTTTCTCAGCTGGGTCGGGAGACACCTGCAGGTCCTTGTCCTCTGTGGCTGGGGTGTGGATGGTCTTTTGGGTCTCGCCATTGGTGCACTTGGTGAGAAGATGCCCTGGGCCTGTGGGAGCTGGTGCAGCCCCGCATGGGGCTGTGGTGACACATCTCTTGTCTTTCAGTACAAGGTCCTGTCTGTCCTCCCAGGCTCGGGCATGGGCATTGCTGTGTCAACCCCATCAACTCAGAAAGTAAGTAGTTCCTGGTCCAGGTGGGTCGGGGCCCAGCTCTGGCCGTGTCTGGGACTGGTGGTGGCATCACCCTGGGTGGGACTGCAGACTGCCACATCCGCTCTGCATCTGGTGGTCGCAGCCTTTGGGGGCCAAGGTCACAGGACAGATGGACACTCAAGGAAGGGCAGCTGAGCCTGGAACCCAGGTTCCCCATCTCTTGCCTCAGTTTCTCTGAGCCTTCAGGGTGGGACCCTGCTCATGGACAGCATTTCCCCCCAGCCGCTGGTGTTTGGCGCCATGGTGCACAGGGACGAGGCCTTCGAGACCATCTTCGGTCAGTACATGAAGATCACGGCTGCAGCAGCCTCAGGCGGGGACAGCTAGTACCGACCTGGACACTGCCAGAAGCGTTTCATCACTCGGTGTGAGACAGAGTGACCCTCCTGGGGACCTTTTGCAATAACTCCCTACATGTGGTTTCTGTTGGGTTGGCCGAATTCGCAGAGCCTGTTGCCCAGCAGCCGGGGCCCACGAGGAGGTGCCACCGCCCCTGGCGGGCACAGGTGGCACTTAGTGAACACGGCTGGACAGAGGGCCCGCAGGGCTTGTTGGAAGGATAACATGCAGGGCCTTGCTGACCGGGGCCTACTAAGCACAGCGCCTCTGTCTGCCTGGCACTGGCCACCTGGGAGGCTCTTGTGGCCCCTCGACCCCTGCTTGGCAGAGGCCGAAGCTCCCCACCAAAGCCATCGCCGAATGTGTCCATGTGCCCTCCCGCTGGGGGCAGGAAGGAGTGGAATTGGGCCCCCATAGCAGCTGCCTGGAAATGGCCAGCGCGTCTCCCTCAAGCTGACCTGCAGCTGCGCTTCTTGGAGCTCAGGGCCCGGCCCTGGGACAGGGTTGTGGGAGCAGTGAGGCTGGGCGTTTGGGGGCCTGTGGTTGGTGACCAGGAGGGTTAGACAGGCCTGACGGTGAAAGCACATCTCCCAACACCGCTTCGCGGAGGGGACGTCAGGAGGGCTTTGCTGAGCTGTGGTAGCTCTCAGGTGAAAATCAACAGTTGGGCTGACTCAGCCTCTGGGCTGAAAGCACACAGGGAGGCACAGGCCAGGGTGGCCCGCAGAGGCCGGGGTTGCAGGTTCCCTCCTGTCTGTGGGAGGAGCCCCTGGGGGGATCGTCTGCTAGAGGGGGCTGGGCACACATCCTGGTGTGGGGCAGAGCCACCCTGCACCCCTGACACCTGACAGTATTCTGCCACCCTTGGGTGCCCAGCGCTGCTAGGCTGGGCACAAACCACTCCCAGGACACCTGGTCCTGGGCTGCGTGCACTGGCTTGGATGAGCACTGGCTCTTGTGGAGGAGGCTGGGGGCGCGGTCCCGGGCTTGGTTCACCCCGGGATGTCATCTGTACACGGATCTGAAGTGAAAAGACGCTGACACTGAGTCCTGGGATGGGCCTGGCCTCCAAGGGCCACAGCCACCTGCGGCCTGCACGCTTTCCGAGTGGACTCTCCAGTTCTTCAGCTTGTCCTGGGTCTTTCAGGTGTCACTGAGATTGCTTTTTGAAGAAACAGATTATATTTTTTACAGAGAGCAAGCTGTTTTTCTTATTTTTGTATCATTTTTCAAATGTGATTTTTACCTTTGCTCTGAATCCTCATTGGCTGGCTGGAGAGTGAGGCCTGGGGTGAGGGCTAGTGACACCCTGCCTGGGGGCTGCAGGGTTGCAGCTGGTGCAGGGACAGGCCACAGCCAGCCAGGTCATGCACACAGGTGTTACCCCCAGGCCCCCAGTGCTGAAGGCAGAGCCCTGGCGTGGCTCGGCTTGGCAGTAGACCCGGCTCTCTAGTGCACGGGGTTGGGCAGGACCTAGGTGACCCCAAGATGGCTGTGTGGCTGATGCCCATGGGTGATGGTCTGACCTCCCCTGGCCAGTGCTGGGATCACGTGGTCAGGGAGCACTTCTTGTCCCCAAGGCACAGTGGGGAGGGGCTGGTGGACAGGGCTTCTTTGCAGGCTGCGTGGTTGCGTTTGAGTCCCTTCCTTGGAGAGGGGCGATGAAGACTGGCCACGGCCTGCTGGGCACAGCCACCTGGTGTGTGGGGAGCCTTGCACCACCCCAGGTTGCACAGGCAGGCAGCAGCAGGTCCTTGGGTGGAGCCTGGGCCTGTTGGAGACACCACGGTCCTGTGGGAGTGTAAATCTGGGCAGACATTTAATGTCTATGACTAATCACTAAACTAGAACGAATGTTAAATTTTGTATGTCTGAAGCTTGAGTCTGTTTTGGATCTGTACATAATCGTTAATGGTGTAACTTTTGTTCAACAAAAGGATTGTACTGTATGAGGAACTGATGAAAAAATTCTTTGTCACATTTTTTTAAGAAAACCTTGTTTAAAGAAAAAAGTCTTGTATAAATTATAATTTTTATTTAAATAAACCTAAAATGCTTTATGCTAAGACTTAGCCCCTCTGCTTTCTTGGCAGGCTGTGGGCGGTTGGAGCAGGCTGGGCAGCCCCAGCCACCATGGGAGCCCCATATGCCTTTGCTCCTGGGGGCTGATGGCAAGGGGACGCTGGCAGGATAAGGCTGCCACTGCTGGGGGTGGGGTTGGAGGCCGGTGCCATGGGCTGGGACAGGTCACCCCAGCAGTCATTGCATCCCGCCTCCCGGGTCACTGGACAGAGGGTTCCTGCTGACATTAGTGGTTTGGTTGACTCAGATGCTGGACAGAGGGAGGCGAAAGCCCACCTGGCTTCTAAATCCACTGGGATGGAGCACAGGCTTCTGTGGGGCACACAGATAGCACCTGACTTCTGTGTTCCCACCCTCCGGAACCTCCCAAGAGGTAGAGACCTGCATCACCCCAGGAAGGGAGCTGGAGCCCGGTGGAAACCCCAGTGGTATGGCCAGGTAAGGCTGGACATCTGTACAGTCCATTCAACTTGCACCCATCCATGCATCTGTCTGTCCATCATCCACCCATTTTCCATCCACCCAGCCACAGCAGGTACTGTCCTCCTTGCTAGGACACAGCAGAGATGGGATGAAGGTCGCTGGGCAGCTGGCAGACACCCGCGGCCCTCACTGCCTAGCCCAGTCCGCCCCGCAGGCATGCCTTCTCCCTATTCACTCTTAGCCCAGCGGTCTGCATAACAGCCAGACCCAGGCCCAGCACCGCCTGACCCTGCTCCTGGTGCCCAAGGGCGAAGTGGGGCAGTGCGGAGGGGCACAATGTGGGTCCTCGGCAGGTGCCCCTTGCCGGGGTCTCACACCTGACCTCCAGGCCGTGCCGGCTGGGGACCGGCCTCGCCAGGATGGTGGTGCACTACCCGGGTGGTTTCCCCCAGACGAGCTGCCGTGCCTTCGTCTCAGCTCCCCTCAGAGAATCTCAGCCCAGAGACAAGCGGCCGGGGCGGCCTCGGATGTTACAATGGTGATGACCGGCCAGGGGCAAACGGGAATTCAGGCAACAGGAGACGCAGTGACCTGCTTGTTCACTTTGTTCTAGTGCTTTAAGCCGTCCGTGTGTGTCTCTGTGCACGACATTCTGCTTTGAAAAGAACATGAACTCGTACAAGGAAAAAAAAAGCCAAATTCTGCCCAAAGTAACTTTATTTTTGTCTCCTCAAACACATCAGAGCAAATACAGTATTTTCTAATCTTGAAACCAGCAAGATTAGACACAGTGCCATCCCCCCTGGGCACTTCCAGCACGTGCCCCAGCACCCACAAACCCGCCGCCTAAGGACCGCGGCCTGACACCACCTTCACCTCCCAATGCCCAGCACAGGGTAGGGCTGCCACGCTTGGGGGGTGCAGGCACCCTGGGGCTTTCTGCTGCCAGAGACACACGAGGAGCCCAAAATGCCATGAGCACTGGGATTGTGAGTGCCACCTCCGGCGGGGAAGCAGCTCCAGAGCATCTGGCCTGGGTTCCTGGTCCAAGGCTGTCAGGGATGCTGGGACACCCTGAGGGAGCAGGTGCCAGCTAGGACTCCAGAGTGGGCACAGAGGCTGCTGCCCGCAGGAGGAACTGCCAGCCCGACCCCCAGTTTCCCCCAAGCCAGGACAAAGGTGAACGGAAATTGGTGTTTCCTGTTTCTACCAAGACTTTTCCCTCAAGCATGGCTTCTTAAACCATCTGACTCACACAATTACCTGTGAAAAGCCGCCTTGCCTGCCTGCCAAGGGCGAGGCCGTAAGTTTGAGTCCCAGTGCCAAAAACAAGGAAAAACAAAAAGCCACCTTGAAAGCTGCCTTTTGGTCCAGGTGGGACTGAGTGATGAAACAGGAAATTTCATATATGCTTTTAAGATTGATGCAAGAAATTCTAAAAATAGCTGCTGTCTGTCAAGTGCTACGGCTGCTAGGGGACCCCATGCAGGCCCTTACCCTGCAGGGACCCCACACGGGTCAAGTTTAAGCGGCACGTTCTTATATTTCAAATTAGACTACTTTCCATACATCTCATCAGACACACAGCCTGAGGACAGAGGAAAGACGGGCACCTAGCTGAGGACCACCCACCAGTGTGAGAGGCCTAGCCCAGGCCTAGCGGGACGCAGCAGTCCCCTGGAGCGCAGAGACCAAGCAGCCAAGACGGCGCTTATGCTCTTTGGACTGATGAGGACAAAACTCCCAATAAATGAGCACAAGTCAGAACTCTGCACTGGAGGGGACAGAGCAGGGCCTGTGCCGAAGCAGCCCTGCTGGAATGGGGACCCCCCTGGGCCCCACAACTGTGAAGTACACACAGCCTTTGCTCCCTGTGACTTTCCTGACAGCTGCCTTCGGCCCCTGCACAGGCCTGCCGTGCTAGCCACGCTGTGGGCCCCGGTCCCCCTGCAGAGCACAGCACCCTGGGATGCTCCCCACTGGATTGTCACGCAGATGCTGCTGCCACAGAGACTCTAAGGATCACGTGTTGGCTGTGCTTCTCAGTGGCAGGGGCTCCCGACGTACTGCTGTGAGCGAGGCAACGCTGCCCGAAGGCCGCCCCGTCCAGCGAGGGTCTCACTGCAAAGTCCCGATCACAGCAGAGGGCAGATGGGAAGATGGAGCCAGGGGTCACTGGCTTTCGGAGACGTGCTCGCCAACGGTTCCTGGAACGAGTTCTGCAGAGCAGGTCAGAAGGGCGTGGTGGTTACCTTGTGTCCAGATGGGGTGACCTGGTATTTGGACAGTGCTCCTATTACGAAGGGCTGTTTTCAACCTGCATTGTTGGGATCGTGAGAATGTTAGATGCTGACACCCCCACGTCGGCCAGCGCTGTCAGCAGTGAGGAAGTTATGTGAGATAACACTCAGGATCCCAGGAACTTCAGGCGACAGACATGTGTACAAAACTGCGGACCAGGGAGTTTTCCCTAAAACCAAGATTTACCTATCAAAAATAAATTTCTAAGTGTAAATGTGTGTGTATATATATCTCCACATAATTGGTCTGCAGCAACCTTCTGTCACACTGTCCAGGCATGAGGTGGATGACATCACTGCAGCTCCTCAGCTGTCCGATTCCTGCTTGGGGGTCTCCTCGATTCCTC
This sequence comes from Hydrochoerus hydrochaeris, assembly GCA_004027455.1. Lineage (NCBI taxonomy): Eukaryota > Metazoa > Chordata > Mammalia > Rodentia > Hydrochaeridae > Hydrochoerus > Hydrochoerus hydrochaeris. Next base: position 36,431 of record PVLA01005184.1, on the reverse strand, counting down.
GGGCGAAAAGTCGGACCAGCTGGCAGTGGACCCTGCAGACAAAGCACCAGGCATCAGGGTTCAGTGTGTGCCCTGCCAGGGGCGGTGATCCCCTCTGCCACTCTGGGCAGACCCAGGGCCTCAAATCCCAGTGCACTGGCAAATCCCCTGTGCATGCACCTGTCTGCCTCAGTTTCCCCCTCAGCACCAAGTCCACTGGCCCTGGGGTCATAATGCAGGACAACTCCATGCACGAGGAGAGGTGCTGAAACACAAGAGGCCTGATGCCAGCAGAAGCCCAGCACCGAAGGCGGGTCAGGGTCCTGGAGGTCCCTACCTGGGCTGTGGTCCTGGGGTTGGAGCTGACAGTCCCCCGCTCCTACACAAGACAGCCCCATTCATTTCTTATTCAAGACAGCACAAGCTCCTCAAGAATGCCTTTAATGTTGAAAGCATGGGGACTGGGGATTTAGCTCAATGGCATTGCAAGTGCGTGGTAGTGAGTTCAATCCCTGGTACCACCCCCCCCAAAAAAAAGAATTAAGCATTCAAATAGCTCTATGTTGAAAGCATGCTCTCTCTTCAATAAAAACATAAGCCAGTGTCGAAAAATAATTTTATAAGTCAGGTGTGGTGGCCCAGGCCTGTAATCCCAGCACTGAGGGAGGCTGAGGCAGGAAGATCACAAGTTCTAGTCCTACCTGAGCAATTTAGTGTAACTATCTTGAAATAAGGGGGTGTAGCTCAGCTGAACAGCACCCCTTGGGTTCAACCCCCAGTACCTTGAAATAATAAACTGAGAACAGGCAGCCAGCTCGCCTCCCTGGTAAGCAGCTGGGGGCCTCACAAGCCGCTGCCGCTCCAGGGAGAGAACTATCGGCATTTCCTGAGCTCTGTACCATGTTGGATCTTGGGGTGCTGGGAGAACAGGCAGCCAGCTCACCACCCTGATAAGCAGCTGTGGGCCTGCCCATGCGCAGGCTAAGCATCAAACATCAATCCATTCCCCGCCACACCCCATCAGCAGTGGGAGCTGGAGGTCTGAGCATCTCTTGGGAGGATGAACGTATGCAGTGTGGCAAGTAAGGGGGATTTCCTTCTACCATCTCTTTGAAGGCAAATATTTTTATCACTGTTTTGCTCAGTTCTGATTAATGGTACTGCTCTATTCAATATTCTGCTTTTAAAAGTTTGGTATTTCCTTCCATTTTGCTCTACCTGACTGAAAGAACAGCTGATGTGAACAGAACAGGATGTACTATTGTGCCTATTGCTGGTGTCCTGGTGACCTGCTGTGAGGTTCTGTGCCAATTTCACTGCAATGTCTCTGAAGATTCTGATCTGTCTTGTTCTGCTGTATTTTGCTACCTTCAAAAAACAAAAGTAGATAACACAGTAACAAAATTCCTCCAAAAAACTCCCAACTCCACCAAAGCTGATCCATGGGGAATGGATGAGGAAAAACTCAAAAACAAAGCAACAGAATAATAAAAGGTGATTAAAAAGTAAATAATAACAACAAAACAGATCAGTAAGGTACTAAGTAATCTGAAACAGGATATAACTAAACAGATAATGGACTTAAAAAGCAAAAGAAGGAAAAGAAAGTTCTCTAAAGGATATAACTGCATTTATTTTTAAGTGTGTAGGATTGATAACCATGTTGCTAAGTTTTTGTTGGATCAGTGAACAGAACTGTTTGCGGCCTCACTGTTTGAATGTCCACTTTGTATGCTTTAATTTTGTAACTTGAACAACTATGTCTAAGAAGACAATGTGTAATTTATCAACTAGTGAAAAAAAAAAAAAGAAATAATAAACTGATTTCCTGAACTTGTGTGCCCCGCCAGCTGGCCTGGAGAGTTTTCTGGGGCTCCTGCAGGTCCACAGGCCTCAGAGGACACTGGGTGTCACTGCCAAGTGGGCCAGAAGGAACAGGAGCAGTGGACCCCAGACTTGGGGACCCCAGGAGGCAGGAGGCCTCCCTGCTAAGAGTGAAGGCCTCTAACCCAGCGCTGTGACCAGTCAGCCACAGAGTGGGGGGCAGCACAGTGACACGCTGGTGGCTGAGACACCGAGGGTCCCTGCCACTTCCTGGAGTGACCTCCATGTGCCTCCCCCAGGAGCGCCTCAGTCTCGGATGCCGCCTAGAGCTGCACACTGCTCCTAGGCTCAGCGCACTCATGCCTGCAGCTGACTCAGAGCCGCTGCTGCTGGGGTCTCTCCACGGGGAGGGAGCCCGCAGTGGGCGCGAGTCCGCCCCACCGGCTGGGGTGTGCAGCACACCCGGTGGCCCACAGGTTGCCAAGGCCAAGCCTTGGTTCAGGCAAGACAAATCCCTGTACCCCATGGGAAGCTGCCAGAGCAGGCCTGGCACTCCAGTGTGCCTGGGGCTTGGGGCACCCCGCTTGCCCCATGTGCTGGCCCGGGGCAGCTCGGACCTGCCCTCCAATGGGCTTTGTAGAAGGCCGCATGGACGGCTTTCCTTCCTCCACTGGCTAAACCTGACCCCGTCCCCATGTGGTCACATCACAGGATGGGTAAGCTGTTTCCTTTTCCCTTCAGTTGGCTCTAAGCAACACACACACACGGAGGTGCTGATGGGTCATCTTTAAAGCCAAGCAGCAATCCCGTTTCCTAAATGGCTGAGCACAGTGAGATAACGGAGCGCTCCCGCAACCTCAGCTGGCTTCAACTGGGTCCGAGCCTCAAGATAAAGAGGCCGTGACTTTCCAGGACGAACAAAACTTCACATTATCACAACGAAAGCAGCAGCCCCTCCACATTAAACGCTGCCTCAGCTGTGTCATGCAGACTGGTCTTTCTACAGAGGTGCTTGCAGGCCTCCTACACAGCCCAGTTCACGGTACCCACATAATTCTCACCATCCTCACTGTCACTCGTCCCGAGCCACTTCCATTTTCACAATAATAAATTCTGGGTGAGGCCCTGGGTCGAGCCCTTTGTTTACGAACCCTCATCTGACCCCAACTCGGGACCCCTTGGCTGCTGGTAACTGTACGTGTCTCAGTGTCTTTATCCTCACTGTGGGTTGCACTGGAGGTGACAGATTCAAATTAACTCGCCAGGACACTAATCACGTTCCCAAGGGATTACAAATATAAACTTTCCCAACTGCAAAGGAGACAATAAAAGGGCCTCAACATGGCTGGAACACGAGACCTTCAGGGCCCAACACTGCTATCCAGGTCACCTCATCCCGTGCCCCGGGCACAACCAGGCCCCACATCTGCCGGTGGGTTCAGGGGAACAGGAAGCCTGCACAGATGGGCTCTGCTTGCTTTGAATTTAGTAACAGAGACAGTGCCAGGGCGGAGACTCGCGACAGCCCTGGGCATGGGGGGCGAGGAAAGAGAATAGGATGGGGGGCCCTTTGAAGCCTGGGCACAGTATCTGGGAAACACGATGCACCCCAGCTCCAAACCTGAGAAAGCCCATCTTCAACATCTGGGGGACGGGAGGAGGCATCCACAGTGACACGGGGCCCTGGCTGTCACAGGGCGTGGAGTGCCGGGTGGCACCTGCGCTCCGCGGCATGCTTTGGGGTCCCCGCTCACCTGACGTCGATGGAGGGGCTGTGCAGCACCTCCCCGTCGCAGTTCCAGGAGCTGCCGCGGGCCGGGCAGCAGCACGAGGGGCTGTCGGGGCAGATCGGCCCGAACCGCTGCTTGCCCTGCTCCGTGAGGTCACTGTCCTCGTCCTCCACGTGCTTCGAGGTGAACTGGAATCTCTTGACGCGGTAAACTTCAACAAAGGCGAAGTCAAACTGTGGGGGGGCAGGCACAGGGGAAAGCTGATCCTGGGAGGCCGCCACCTGCCCACTGTGTGCCTACCCTGTACCCGGGTGGCCCGGCCGGGCCTCCTACTCCAAGAGCCTGCGGCTGTTGGACACCAGTGGCACCCAGGGCCACCCGGGCAGTGGCCAGAGGATGAGGGAGGGAGTGCAGGCAGGCGGAAGCATTCATAGCTCCTGCACAGGCTGTGTAGATTTCTGTTTTTGTTGTTCTTTTTGAGACAGGGTCTCAGTGCGTAGTTGGGGCTAACCCGGAACTCAATCCTGCCTCAGCCTCCCAGCGCTGAGATGAGAGCTGGCAACATTTACACTAATGTATTCTGACCAGGAGTAAAACTGACCAGGAGTTTAAAACTAGAGACATGGAAACCACACGGTTTCTCCCTCCCTCCAAAGAAACTGTGGCCCCCTGGACCACCTAAGTGGACAGAGCCCAAGCAGAAGAGACCAAGGGAGCCCACCTGATCACCCCGGTTTGTGTGCCTGACGAGGAACCGCAGGAAGTCGAAGCGGGAGCACTTCCGGATGAGGATGAGGTCGGAGGACCCGTCTCCCAGGTGGGCCGCTGGGGACAGGCCACTGGGGCTCCGGGGACATGCACAGCACATGTTTGTGGCGTTGATGGCCAGAAACTTCCCACAGATGACCTGCCACTCCTCCACCTCCTCTGAAGCAGAGAGGAAGCAGGCAGATGTCACAGCCGGGTGGACAGAGCCACAGTGCTGCTGAGCCAGGTGAAGCCCCCCTTCCCGGACTGCCACGCAGCCAGGCTCCCATGCAGCACCCTCAGCCCAGGAAGGGGCACCGAGTGCTGGGCCTGAGGGGTCATCCCGGGAAGGTCCCGCTGTGCTCGCCGCTGTCCCCAGGGGCCAGCGATTCAGAACCGGGGTTGGCCGCCCTCTGACCGCGGGCAACGGCCTATGAGCCTGGAACGGCGCCCACATTTTCAAACAGCTGGGGACGACGACAACGAGGCTTTGTGACATGAAGATTGCACGAGGTCTGCTGGGCAGGCAGCCGGGACTGCTCCGCTGGACACTGTCTGAGGGGACAGAGGCCCCACAGGCAGGCATAGCCTGGCCACTCCTCCAGTCCAGCCTGAACAGAAGGTCGGCTGAGCCCCCCACTCTACTTCAAGAGGCCGGGGCCTGGGCCGAGCCTCATGGCAGTGGCTTTGCACAAATATCTGCATTTTCCAGAGTCGCTAAGTAGCAATGACTTGCAGCTGCCCAGAGATGGGTGAAAATGGAAGCACAGAGCAACAGAGAAAGAGAAAGCAGAGGGGGACGGCCAGCAGCAGCAATGTGCAGGAAGGTCACGCAGCGAGCCCGGCTCACGCGGAAACACGTCCACGGGAATTACCGGTGTTTTCCAAGCCGTACAGAGCCTTCTTCTGCTCCTCTTCCAGCTGGCGCTTGCTCTGCCTGCACACGAAGCACCTGGAAGACATGAACCAGGTCACCTCTCCCTGAAGAGCGGATGTGGCATTGAAGGACCAGCGCTTGGCCTTTGTAAAAACACTACCGTCCTTTTCATGTCACAGATGGTCCCGTTTCAAAGGTTTAGGGAAGCTCTTCCTGTAGTGCGCGTGTCTGAACTTTTAAACTTAATCTACTTTTAAAATTGCACCCGTGAATCACTGCGTTCCTCTCCAAAGCTGGTAAACGTGTCACATGAAGCCACCTGCACTGGACCTGGTGGCCAGGACTGGGCACGCATGTCTTCCTGGGTGATGTGGGGTGATGGAGTGCCTATTCCCAATAGTGACAAGCAGAGGACCAACTCAGGGCACTCGGAACTCAGCCAGGAGCCTGGAGCCACACACCCTGCGCAAGACCAGCCCCGCCCTAGGAAGACGGGCTCCTTGGTAACTGAGTCACAGCTGCAGGGCTCAGGGCTGCACCTAAAGGAGGAGCGAGGACCTGGGACAAGGCCAGGACAGCTGCCAGGGGCTGGGGAGACAGGCTGTCACCGAGGAGGCCACGCAGCCCGGGGATATGTGCAAGGCTGGTAACGGCTGTTTTAATGGGAGTGATGTCATCAGCTCTGTGCTATGTGCAGAAGAGGTCACTGATGCACGTGTCCGCGTGTACACAGGGTGGGGCCCACAGCGTGTCAGGCCTGCGAGGGGTCCAGCGCTGCCAGCTGCCCCAGCTGTACCTTGGCCTCCTCCATGTCCCCTCCCTGGCACTGCTCTGACCTGTCCACGCGGACCCAGTGCCCTCCCACCTTTCTCAGGGACTCGAGGCTGGGCTAGGGACCCGATCGTGGGTGAGTCACACCTGAGAAGGGACAGAATGCATGAGTAGCTCTACTGGGGTGGCAGTGGGGGACGGGGTCTCTGCTCGCACGCGGTCGGGGCTGCAGCCTTCCCAGCTCAGCTGCTGACAGTGTCCGACTCTCGTCCTTTCTCCCACACCCTCTGTCCCGCTGAGCCGGTAGGGTTAGAGCCAGCGCTACGGCCAGAGTCGGCACAGGCCCCGGCCCATACTGGCCTGCTCTACCGAGTCTGCACTCAGGCCAGGCTGCCCTGTGCACCACTGGCCTGGGGAGCAAGTGTGTGACTCCTGCACCCAGAGGAGACCCAACGCCTGCAGCGTCACTGTCAGCGCAGGAGCAAAGCCCTGGGTGGCCCAGGCCCGGGAGCACTGGCGGGGTGCACTCACCCTGCCCGGCAGGGCTTCTTGTCCCGAGGCGACCCCACAGTGTGCTGTGCGGGCAGGAAGGACACTGTCCCTTCATAGTAGTGATGTGACAGAAACGTCTTGACACCTGGGAGAGCGTGGCCGAGAGAAAACAGGGTCACTAAGGGCCACAAAGGACAGTCGCTCCAGTGGCCGACATCACCGAGCACGCAGGGAGCCTCGGGAGCCTTGGCGCAAGTGGGGAGGGGCGGAGCCCTTTGGGGGGCTTATCACTGCTGCCCCGAGGAGGGAGCTACCAGACTTCACCCTCCCCACACGTGGTCACTTCCTGCTGCACCATGAAGGGGGATGTTGAAGGCCATGGGTTCTGATGCTTCTTGGGGACACTGACGGCCAACAAGGCTGAGAGCCAGAGATGTGCAGCCAGGCCGGCCTTTTTCCGGTTGTGCACAGATGCATGGGCGGGAGAATCGGCCCTGGGCCTCTGGCGGGGGCAGTGCCGCAGCCCCGAGCCCAGCCTTGGGGCAGCAGCAGGGGGAGGGGCTCCCTAGCGCAGGCTCTCCAGCCTGGGGGGCAGCCCCAAGTGGACAGTGGGCCGACTTCTCCACAGCGCACCACCAGCTCCATGTGATTGGGAGACAGACTTCCCCACTCAGACTCCCACCTCCAGCTCCATGTGATTGGGAGACAGACTTCCCCACTCAGACTCCCACCACCAGCTCCATGCGATTGGGAGACAGACTTCCCCACTCAGACTCCCACCTCCAGCTCCATGCGATTGGGAGACAGACTTCCCCACTCAGACTCCCACCTCCAGCTCCATGTGATTGGGAGACAGACTTCTCCACTCAGACTCCCACCACCAGCTCCATGTGATTGGGAGACAGACTTCCCCACTCAGACTCCCACCTCCAGCTCCAGCGCACTTTCCAGACGCCTTCTTGGGGTGCGAGGTGACTTAGGTTTGGGTCTCAGGAACGGGACTGGGTGACCGCATCACTGCTGCCGAGGCAGGGAGCGGGGTGCTTTTGTGGGTGAAGTCGGAAGGTGTCTGCAACACGGCTTGCCGTGTGCACATGGCACGCCGCCCCGACTCACCTGAGAAGTCGTACCTGGCCAGCCCCATCCACCGCTTCCTCTCGCTGTCCTTGATCAGGTCCCCGTAGAAGCCGTAGCCCAGCAGGGACACTGAGTACCGCAGCAGTGTGCTGTTGTGGTGCACCGAGGACACGTCCATGGGCAGACAGTCCCCTGCGGGGCAGCGCCGCGGTGAGGGCCGCGCGTCAGGGGTGCAGCCGAGCTCTAAACCCAAGAACCGCTGTCCCTGCCTGCTCTGACCATGACTCAAATGCCACCACTGACTCAAACCTCCAACACATTCTCAGGAAGAGGACAAGAATGTACCCACGAGGCCTTAATGTCACTACTGAAAGGAGGTGGCCCTGACAGGAAAGGAAAAGTACACAGCATTTAAAAATACAGACCCCAGCAGGACACGGTGGCACACTCCTGTAACCCCAGCACTCAGGAAGCTGAGGCAGGAGGACTGCTGCAAGTTCAAAAGCCAGTCTGAACTGCACAGCAACACCTGGTCTCAAACAACAATGAAAAAATACTCCTACATGGTCGCTTTTGAACATAACATTTCTCCAAATGCCAGGTGACACAGGGTCCCCTGTAAAGAGGGACAAGGATGGGACTGGGTGCTGGGCAGGCGTTCAGGGACTTGTTGCCCCGTGGGGCTGAGATGTCTGTCGCCTGAGGGGTGAATTTCGCCACAGCCTGGCAGGCACCAGCCAGAAAGGAGGCCAAGAGAGGTCAGCCGGGTTACAGGCCACAGCCATGGCCATGGTCATGGCCATGGCGCAGAGGACGTGGGCTACTTCCTGCCCTCAGGGACAGCGGGCATCAGCAGAGCCACCCAATACACATGGAAGAGGAGGGATGATGCCAGGGGACAGAGCCCTCAGGGACACCCAGGGAGCCCGTGGAACAGGCTGCTGGGACACGGACGGAGCCGCCTGGGTCTGCACTGCGGCTCCGCGCCAAGCAGGACTCACCGACCACGATGTGCAGAGCGGACGTCTCCGCGTCGTTCGTGCCCACGGTGGAGTAGCACACACAATCCGTCGACCCTGCAAGGAAGGAGGGGCCTTGGTGCCACTGAACAGCCTAAAACCGGAAAGGGCTCCCTGCTCAATGAGGGGCGCCCTGTGCTCTCTTTCCACAGCACCAGAGTAAATAAGAAGCCTGGTGGCGCACACCTGTAAGCCCGGCACTCAGGGAGGCTGAGGCAGGAGGATCCCTAAATCAAGCTCAGCATGGGCAACACACGAACCTAGTGGGACCCTGCCTCAGAATTTTAAAAAGGCTGGGGACGTAGTCAAGTGCAAAAGCACTGGGTTTAGCCAGGCGTGGTGGTGCACGCCTATAATCCCAGCACTCGGGAGGCAGAGGCAGGAGGATTGTTACAAGTTCCAAGATCAGACTGGGCCACAAAGTGAGCTCAAGGCCAGCCTGAAATGGACAGTGAGACACTGTCTCAGACAAAAAGAAAAGAAAATCAGCACTGGGTTCAATTCCCGGAAACACACACACACACACACACACACACACACACACACGGAATACACAATTAACCTGCAGAATCAGCCCTGGGACTTCGGAGACTGTGCAACGGTGTCCAGATTGGCCACGGCACAGCCCCATGTGTCGCAGGCCACGGCAGCCAGGCCCCTGAGAAACTCCTGCGCATGGACAGCCACTTCCCACCCTGCAAGGCCTGGCTGGGTGTGCAGCCCTCGCCGCCTCCACAGGCCGAGCAGCCACCATCTAAGGCTCCAGAGCACCCGGCAGGCCCCGTCTCAATGCCCAGGACAAAGAAAAGAAGGGGCAGCGGCTCGGGTCCCCCCCCCCGCCCCTGACCTGCTCACAGCTGTAACGTGGACCCGGAACATGATTTCCAACTGATTTTTTCACTGCTGGGGATGCAACCCAGGGCCTCACAAACTCAAGGCAAGAGCCGTGCACTGAGCTGGACCCCAGCCCAAGCTTGGGTTTGGACAGTCACCTGGTCATGCTTTAGCAGCTGTCCCCAGGCAGCCTGGCTCCCCCGGGCTCCCGCCGCTCACCATCCCGGGTGCTGCAGCCTGCTGCTGCACCCCATCACGACCTCTGGCCCCCACCCCATCTCCCAGGCTGTCAAGGCTGAGATCACGGGGCAGCTCTTGGTGCCTCCCTGACCACCCTCCCTGCTCCAAGTCCCTGCCAAGTCTCCCAGAGCCACACGGAGTGCAAAGACACCGAGCCCCACCCGGGGTCCAGGTCACCGGATTCTCCTGGGGCTGGAACAACACTTCCTTCCTACTCCTGGAACCAAATGCAGGGAGGGACCTGAGAGCAGCCAGATGTCCCCTCCCCAGTGAGACGCCCGCTCTGCATGGCAGGGTCTCACGGGGTCCTCCTCGAGGGGACCCCTACCCAGACACACTTGCTGCCCTGACCCTGGGCACCAAAGCCTCTTCCCTCCTGCCACCCCCTGCTCCAGCTGCCCCACCCCCACTCTCCGACCACATGGCTGCCTCAGCTTCCTGACTGTGGTGACAGTGCCGTCCCCTCCATTCCGCTAGGCGTGCAGTCTGCTCTCAGCTGTAGTGGCTCAGGGTTTTAGGTTTTTGTACTGCTACTTGCAAACTTCTTGTAAATAAGAGCCACACAGGAAAAATAATTAAGAGTATAGGAAGACTAAATTCATGTCACCACAGAGCACACCACAGACAGCCAGAAACCTAACTTGATTTTCTGGGCAAGATCAAGTGGTGGTATGCGCCTATGCCCTTCAGGAGGCTGAGGCAGGAGGGTCCCCGTAAGTCTGAGGCCAGCCTGAGCTACCTAGTGGTTCAAGGCCAGTCTGGACTGTGTAGTGAGATCCCGTCTCAAAAGCAAACAAACAACACCTAACTTGGAAGACAGCTGTAACACACAACCCACTACCAGGGTGAGAGCCATCCGCAGTCCCAGGGTCAGACAGAAAGAGATGGCAGAGCAGGGGGAGGGGTTCACCACAGCCCGGATGTGAATGGGGCAGCTGTAAGGGCAGCAGGGAAGGGAGAGAAGCACATACAGAGAAGGCCAGCGACACAGCTGCCCTGCGGGCTGCACGGAATCAGACCCCACGGCCAGCCGGGAGGATGTGTCCATCACAGGGAAGCAAGGGGGCACAGGGACCCCAGGCCAGGGGTGTCCACGCAGAAGTCACCGGCGCCCAGGCTTCAGTGAGCGTGGACACCATGCAGAGGGTGAGGAAGGTGGGTGAGGGAGCAAAGATGGCAGCGAGGCCACTGTCCTCCAGGGGCACAGGGACTCAGTGACACAGTGTCTGGGCCACCTGAAGAAGCCGAACGTCCTCTGGGCCAGCACCACCCAGCAAGGGAGGCCCTCAGCTGCCCGTCCACTCGCCCCTGAAGCCTTACGTGACTCCCAAAAGGCTCCGCGGGCACCAGGGAGGCAGAGGCTCTGCTCTGACCCCTGGGGAGAGTTTGATGACCTTGGGTTTAGCTGCAAAGGGCCGAGTGCTCCCCTCTGCCACCAGCCAGGCCTTCCTGATGGGCCTGGTCCCCAGGAGTGGCTGTGCATGCATCCAGGCCAGTGACATGGGTCCTTGAGTAACTGTCCCTTCAGAACCTGCCCCATAGCTACGGGGACGTCCTTGGTGCTCCTCTTACGATAATTAAAACCATGATCATTATTAGCCCAGAACAATCACAATCACAGGCCACGATGCTAACTGAAACCCTCTTAAAAATGAGTCTCTGTCCTGAGGTCACCCGAGGCCACCACCAAGTAGACAAGGTGACCGGCACTATGACTCACAGGATCTGTCACCAGATGGGGCTTTGAGGACGGAGTTTAAAGGGTGACGCCCGGAGACTTGGTAAGAAGTTGGTGTAGCAGTGACAGCAGAGAGGGACGTCCTTCCCAGGACGCTTTGTCCTCCTGTCCGCGTCCCTGCCTGCCCCACTTGACCTCCCGCAGGTCTTCCGGTTTGCACCACGAATGGGACAGTCACAGGACTGACCATGGAAAGGATGTCGTGCTATGTCAGCAGGGAGGCTTTGCCAGCGTCCGAGCAACAGTGGGGCGGGGATGGGTAATCACGGGGTGGGGGAGCTCCCATCACTTGCAGAGTTAGGGACAGCAGCACACGGGGTTAACACCGAAACTGCCGCAAGAACTGGGTGCTTCCTACAAGGTGGTGGCTGCACAGTCAAGGGGACACATCAGAACACAGCTCAGGCACCCACACAGCCGGGGGGCCTGTCCTGGGTCCCCACTGCCTTCCCTCTCCACCTCCACTCTCCCCTTTCCCCAGGACCCCTGTGCACACCGCCTCAGTCCCCGTTCCCTCAGGTGAGCTGAGGTCACCTCTCCAGAAGCCACCCCAGAACCGCCACCTGCCCAGCTTGCACAACAAGTGCCTCAGCCCCATGGCCCCCACCAGCCATGGTCACTTCTGCCCCATCCTCTGCTGGGGGCTCAGATGGACAGCGCAGCATTGGGGCCCAGGACACAGCTCCTGGCAGACATTAGGCAGCATCTGTCTCCCTGATGTGACAAAATCCCAGTTTCTACACAGCAATGAAGCTCCAGGGAAACAGAGCGGCCCAGTCCCAGGAATCCGTTCCCGTCCTGGTGTGTGTGCCGAGCCCCACGGACACCCGCACGCCCTTGCCACGGACAGGGACAAGGAGAGCCGTGTGCCTCACCCGCGGGGATGATGCCGATCCTCAGGGCGCTGGGCACCAGCGTGGCCCGGGGCTGGTTCTGGTCCACACCAGCGTTCCTCTGTGTCCGCCCGATGAGACCGTGTAGCAGCTCGCTGAACATGCCGTCACCACCCACACAGACGAGGCTGTGGGACACAGGTCATCAGCGCCCAGTGCACGGCCTCCAGCATCGGGGCAGCTTGGCAGGTCAGGCTCAGCAGGCCTCTGGGAATGAGGCTCTCAGAAAGTCCTGTGTGATGAGGTCACCAGAGAGCCCCACCAGCAACAGGACCCACGACACACCCGGCCTATCTGCCGGGAGCAGGGACATCTGTAGTTTCCAGGTGGAGCCTCGCACATGAGAGCCCCTGGCCAATTCCATCAAAGCCTCAACGCAGGCTGGAATCGGCCAGGGATAAGGCCCCTGCCAAGTGTGCATGAGACCCTGGGTCCTAGCCCCAGCGCTGCAAAAACCAAGACAGGTAAAAAGTAAACTCCCCGCAGAGCAGACTTGCTGGAGCTGTGCTGCTACATTCCTGCCACTGCAGCAAGGGCACCAGGGAGGCCCGCATGGGAGGAGAGGGCTGGAGACCCCGCAGGCAGTGTCCTCACCTTGCCTGACCTGGTATGGCGCCCAGTGACCGACTCTCCCCTGGAGGACTGCTCTATGCTCACAGCACAAATCGCTGGCAGAGGCAGGTGGACGGGCTGCAGAGCCACCGGGCTGGGTGTGACCACAGCAGAGCACAGCGGTCACAGAGAGGAGGCAGAGGCCGAGCTCAGAGTCCAGGGCAAGCCCAGAGCACCGTCACGAAGCAGAGGCTCAGCACTGAGGAGCCGGCTGCACTGTGGCTGGGAGAGCAGGGCTGCCTGGGAGAGGCGGAGCAGCCCATGACCCCAGGGACCTAAGGGACAGTGGTCAGCACGCCTGGCTGCTCTTCAATGTGTCCAGGGAGTGGGAACAAGGGCAGCCTCAGGGCTGGGCCTCGAAGCACACTTCCGTGTTTGCCCCTGACCACCTCAACACTGTGCCTGTGCCCGCCCCTGGGATTGCTGTGGTTTCAAGGACAGGGACCGTGGCTCAGGTCCCGGAGAGTGCAAAGATGCCTGCCGCACCTGTGGGGCACTCAACAGTGCTCATGGGCCACACCAGACCCCAGCCTCCAGGGCTGCTGACCCCTGACCCTTGGCTCCCTGGCTACGGCACAGTGGCTGGGTGATCCAGTTCCACCCGTGCCAATGCAGCTCACGTGATGCCCTGATGCAGGGTGAACGCTGCAGGCCAGGGGCTTGCTGAGCTCTCCTGCAGAGCTTGGCAAGGAGGGCAGGAGCGGCCTCTCCCATCAGCTCGCTGCAGGGCTGAGGGCCCCTTCACCCTCTTTCTAACCTCAGCACCCACGGGCCAGGCTCAGCAGACCTTCGGTGAGGTCCACAGAATAAATTATGATGTTTAGAAATTCATTTTCAACGTATGACACACTGTCTGCATGTCCCGAAAGCCAACCGCGGGATGAAACCACAAAGTCCACCGATCACAAGGTAAACGGGGACACGGCGGTAGTTAAATCCGGGATGAAGGAAGGATTTCTGAGCACTAAGAACAGCTTACAGGGAGATTGGCAGATTGGAGCACAGTACATAAACTTGCAAACTACAAATAATACCATAAACAAAATCAAAAGACACTTTAAAAACCAGGAAAAACATTTGCAAAAAAAAATGTGACAACAGGTTATGAATCGCCTGACTTGTTGGATAAAAGAACAAATAGCTAACTTACATGGCTCACAGAGGACAATGCGCCAAGAACACAAACATCAACTCAAAGTGGAAAATCAGTGTGCAAATAAACACATTTCTTAAAAAATTAAAGATGTTCACAAGTCCAATTAAGCAGAGGATTGTGACAGTGACAATACCAGGATGCTGGCATACACAGCAGAGACACAGGACGAGAACCAGTGAGTCCAGGGCAGAGCGCGCATGCTAGCACTGAGAAAGAAAAAAGGAACTTCAAAATCAGCTTAAGAGAAAAATCCGAAAGAGCTCAACACGTTCAGGGAGAAGTAGGAAGTGAGTAAAGTGCTACAGAACTCCCAGGTGACGGGACGTGACAGAAAGCAGCATTTGGGGAAGTCTTTAATGAAGGGAAACCACTCCAAAGGTAAGGACAGGAAAGCCGGATCTAAACCCAAGGATGCAGCTTGGCTCCGCTTCCCGAGACCCTGCGATCGGCTGCTTTTCCCCTGCAGAGCCAGCCCTGCAGGAAGAGGTCTGGGGGAAGGGCCGGGCGCCGCGGCCCGGTGGGGGTGAAGCTGGGACCCAGCAGGGAAGGGCACTACTCACCCATCGTACTTGTCTAGGCTGATCTCGTACAGCGTCTCCTTGGCCTGGTTCGCGTGCTCGGTGACTGTGGGAGACAACAGGACGTGGTGAGGGCCTCCGGGAGGACCCCGGACGCTCTGGGCCCTGAGCTGTCGGCGGCGACCTCTCCCAGCACTGGCAGCCTCTGGGCCGCGCCTTCCCGCCTCCCCGGGTTTCTCTCCGGACTCAGCAAGCATCGGGTGCCCACACGGCCGCCCCAGGCCCTGTGCCCCGCGGGCGGCACGAGGCTCCGAGCCCTCTGCAGGCCGTGCCGGCCTCGCTTCCCGCGGCCCCGGGTGCTGCACTCCGCCTGCCCCGGCCTGCCGGCACGCCCTGCACCCAATGCTGCGCCATCAGGAAGCCTGGCAGGGGGGTCTGGGTCTCCCCGGCTCGGGGACAGCGCCTGGTTCTAGGAACAGCTTAGAAAACTCAGTGTGGGCAAAATGTGTCAGGATCCCCAGCTGTGTGGCCTGAGGCTTCCCATGGATTGCAGGAAACCCCGTGTGCCCTGTGGAGATGGCGCTGGGTGCCCACTCAGAGCCAGCGCAGTTCCGAGGTGCGGGCCCTCCCGGCTCTTCCTGCAGAGACTATAGAAAGCCCTGCCCCTTATCTTTGTCCTTTTATCTAAGGATTTTGCTTCAGAACTCGATATGCTAAGACCTCACCACCGGCAGCGAAGATGGCATTATTTATTTTTCTTACTCTGGTAGGTAAAATATTCTACTTTGTTTAAAATAATCCTATAGGATAAAAGCCTTCTTTCATATATATATATAAAATCTTCTCTTACATATACATATATTTGTCTGGCTTTTTCAAACAGGGTCTCCCCGTGTAGCCCAGGCAGGCCTGGAATGCCAGGTGCTTCTCCTGCCTCAGCCTCCGGAGAGCTGCGATGACAGCCGCGCACCGCCACCCGCTCTCCGCTGACCGCTGACGGCCCTGAAGCCCTCGGGCTCACCTCCGCCCGCCTCCGGGGCGGGGCGGCCTTACCGATGATGTCGGTGGTGATGGAGGCCAGGGAGAACAGAGGCGCCACCTTCCTCTCGTATATCCGCTTGCCTTGGCCCTTCCCCCCGAAGGGGTTGATGAACACCAGCAAGTGCTTCGGTCTGCAGGCTACGAACAAGCACATCGGGGAGACGCAGTGAGCACCGCAGCCGACACCCGCCTGCGACCCCGCGGAATCAAACACGAGGGCCTCCCAGCTCCGCGCAGCGTGACTCCGGGAAAGGATGTCAACATGTTAAAGGACCGAGGTGAGGAGCGGCAATCGGCCGGAGCCCACAGGGCCCTCGCAGGCCGCCCAGGCTTCCGGCAGGGACAGAGCGTTCCCGGGGCCTGTGAGGTGAGGGCCTGGGCGGCTGGGGCCCCTTGCTCAAGGGACCAGGATGAACTTTTGGGGTGTGGGAGGTGAGAACCAGGCACTCAGAAAGGAGCTGGGGAGAGAGCGGCAGATGCAGGAGAAAGCCCGACGTGGGGAGAAGGGGCCCGGGGCCATGGCTGTGGCCTCTGTCCCTGCAGAGAACCCCCCAGAAGTCTTCGCCAGGGTTTCCTGAGGCCCCATCTTCTTAGGACAACTCCCACAGTCTACAGGTCAAGTAGATCCTGTCACTCAACAAACCTAACTAACAAATCAGAAGTAACAAGAAGGTCGAAAGCCTGCGTCCTTGGGCGAGCCCGACCCACCTGTCCATCCTGGACTGGTCCTGACAGGCAAAGAGCAGGACCCGCCCTGCCCAGCCGTGGAGGGCGAGCACGCAGGCGGGACATGGCCGGCCCACAGGGGCTCTGCGGCTGTGACAAGGACAGCGCCCAAGAGGCCGTGCCGGGCTGGGCCCTGGGGCTGGGCTGGGCCCCAGGCTTTGGAATGAACACTGCCGCTGGCTAAGGACACGCGGGAGGGTGGGGTGGCCTCACTTACTCCGTTAGCAGACAGAAGGGGACGGCTGGGTCCCTGCAGGGAACACACGTGCATGCTCACCTCACAGCTCTCCCAGCATCTGTCTCACTTGCTGTGGACACGGAGGAAATTTACAAGAGGGAAAACCAATATGGCCAAATGCTGGCTTTTTGGAAAACACTCATAAAATTGATTAAGTTCCTAACAAAACCGACAGTGAGAAAGGGAGAAAACACAGGTGCCCGATCTCTGAAGGGGAGACCACAGTGGAATCCACCCGCGTTACAGAGCGATCTCTGAAGGGGAGACCACCGTGGAATCCACCCGTGTTACAGAGAAAATGAAAGGACCGATCATCAGTCTGTAAATCTAAACCTAAAATGATGCACTTTTCCAAAGCCACAATTTACCAACGACGCTGGAAAACAGAAAACCTGCCATCTAATAAAGAGCCCAAAGCCATTAAGAAAACCTTCCCAACGAGAAAGCCCAGGCTGCAACCCAGCCCAGCCCGGGTCCACCGTGGAATTCCTGCAGCCACCTCGACATCACACAACTCCTCCAGGATGAGGATGGGGGACCCCGGGGGTTCGCGTGAGGCCTCCGGGACTCAGACAGCAAAGCAGACAAGGGGGCCCCACAAGTCACAGCCCCAGTTCACCTAAACAAAGGCAGTGTCAGGAGCTGACCTTCCAGGGCTGTATAAAGTGGGCTTTCTCCAGGGGTAACTCAAGGAGTGAACACAAAACACACACGGTCTCTCTCACCCTGAAAGAGAGAAGAGAGGAGGAGAAGCACTCATCAAACCCAGCACCCATTCAGGTCTTAAAAAACCAAAACCCTCAGAAAACTAGGATTAGCAGGGAATTTTAAGTGCCTGCCTGGCAAGCACGAGGTCTCGAGTTCAATCCCCAATGCACAACAACAAAAAAGAGCAGGGAAGTTTGGAGAGGATGAGGAATTGAACTCTGGGCCTTGGACTTGCCAGGCAGGTGCTTATGCCCCTGAGTTATGTCCCCAGATTTTTTTTTTTTTGACAGGTCTTATAATGTAGTTCAGCCTGGCCTGAACTATGTAATGAACTTGTTTTGTAGCCCAGGCTGGCCTCAAATTCACAGTATTCCTCCTGCCTCCGCCTCCCGAGTGCTGGGATTACATGTGACACTGTACCAGGCCTCTGATTAAAATGTCAGAAAAACCTAAAAACACTCTTTTTTTTTCCCCTCCAGTCCTATGAACAGAACCCAGGGGGCTCATGTGTGCTAGACAAGTGCTGTGCCACTGAGCTACATCCCTGGCCGTTTTATTTCTCAGACAGACTCTTCCCATGCTGCGCTGGCTGGCAAAATGGAACTCACAGTCCTCCTGCCTCAGCCTCCCAGGAGTAAGACAAACTTTTAATGGCAAGAAGTTGGAAACTTTGCCTCTGAGTCAGGACTAAGACAAGCATACTAGGGTCACATCGCTGGCCTATACCTGGGCAAAAACCAAGACAAAGAAAGAAGAGCTGAGGCAGAAGAAATGCAGCTGTCACCACGCACAGCCAGTGGGACTGAGACCAGCAGAACTCTTAAGAGTCACCTGACCGCCAGCACGCAGGAGCAAGGTCACTGGGTGCAAGCGAGACACAGAGGTCTGCTCAACTTCTACATATGAGCAATAAAAAGATAAAAACCAAAACAGTCAAGGGGGAGAGAATGGTCCTGCCAGCAGCTTTCTCTAAGGAAAGTGAGCCCTGGCCACTCTTCCTGGTCCCGTGTGCAAACACCAACTCCAGAAGGACGCGGGCTCAGGGCAAGCGTAAACAGCAGAGCCTGACCAGCAGCCAGACCCGCAGCGGCCAGCACGCCTAAGCAGGAGCAACCTTGCAGTTTAAAACAGAAAAAGACGCGCTCTCCTAAGATTTCTGCTCACCAAAAGCCTCGAGGCCAGGACGCTGGTGCCGCCTGGGAGCCCAGCTCATGGGGAAGCTGGGGCGGGAGGGTCACAGATTCGACTCAGTAAGTCTCTCCCCAAAATGGAAAACACAAAGTGCTGGGGATGGGGCGATGCGGCTCGGTGGCATGTGCCCGGCCCTGGGTTCGATTCCTACTACAGAAAGATTGGGGAGGGGACAGAGACAGTGGGTAGAGACAGAGAGGGGGCACAGGGACAGGGACAGAGACAGTGAAGACAGAGAGAGAACAGAGAAAGACAGGGGCAGGGGCAGGGGCTGAGGCAGAAAAAGACAGAGACAGCAAAGGCGAGCCACAGAACAGAAGGTATCTGTAATTCATAAAAGGACTCGGGTCCGCAGTGTGTAAAGAGTTTCTATCCATCATCAAGAGAAGAGATGATCGGTCAAACGCGTGGACGAGGACTTGAACAGAAACCCAGGGAGGAAGACATCCACAGGCCAGGCAGTGATGAAGGAGCAGTGCGGCGACATGGTGCCCGGGGGCGCTCGGGACTCCGGCCCATGCTGGGCAGCGCACAGCGCCGGCTGACACTGACCTGCCCGCCACACCACCAGCTGTTCCAGCCTGGGGCTCGTGCCGGCACGGTCACCGCATCACTGCCAGTGGCAGTCCAGGGATGCTGCCTGGGTGACCTCTCACAGCAAACTGGGTCACAGCTATGAGGGTGACAACCTACACCATGCCCAGAGAGCTGGACACAGCTCTCACACACAGCGCTCAGCACAGGGCCACAGCCAGAGCTGTTATCGCTCAGCTGGTTCGAAAGCTGGGGTCACAGGGCCCATTGGGGAGCAACCACCCTCGGGTGATGGGGGCCTGGGGCTGCAGGCGCAGGCCTGGTGCTGTGTGCTCAGTGAGAACACTCAGCCGGGCACACACTTGGGACACGAGCACCCTCTGCACCTGCGTGCGATGTGCTTCAATAGCACGTGAAAACAGGCTAGAGGGATGGAGGTGAAAGTCAGAGGAGACTCAGGTGCTATTTCTAGATACCAGCCGGCTCTACTGCAGACCGATGGGTATTTCTGTGAATGGAAGTCACAGAGCCACATCTCCAAGGGCGTCCGTAAAACTGACTCAGAGCAGGGCCTTGGAGACCCCAGGCCTCAGGGGGACAGCAGGCATTTGGGGGGAAGGGAGAGAGAGTGTGGGCAGAAGGAGGAGCCCAGACACAAAGGGAGAACAAGCCGGGGAAACAGGTGAAGCGCTTGAGGCAGGAACTGAGGCGGGCAGCAGGTGGTGGGCCCCAGATGCCACAGGATAGAAGAGAAAGGCAGGAACCAAATCCTCCTGCCCACCCACCAGCAGCTCCCCGAAGCCCACAGAAGGGGAGACTTCCTCCAAGACACCAGCAGGGGCTGTCTGGATGGACACAGAGGTGAGCCCCGCACAGGCCGCCACCAGGCTGCAGATGAAGCCAGGACGTGACAGAGCCCCGGGGCTGTGGGAGATGCAGACACCACGAGGCAGCGCCGCAGGTACAGGGCCACCGCTGCCCCTTTGCAGGGGCAGCACACAGCCGCAGGCTGTCCCAGGGCGCAGGTGGACACGCCGGCAGCTGGGAAGCGACACCTCCTCGGCCAGGTCCAATCCCCCGCGCAGCCTGAGCCCGTTCTGAGGGCCGGAGGGTCTGCTCAGGCCGCTGCTGGGGGTGGGGGACCCCACTGTGCCTGGCTGTGCAGCTCACTCCCTGCTAATTAGGCAACTTATTTTTATTAAGTTTATTTTGGGATTTTTGAGACAGGGTCTCACTTGGTAGCCCAGACTGGCCTTGAATTTATAACGATCTTCCTGTCTCAGCCTCCCAGGTGCTGGGATTACAGGCATGTCTCACCACGCCGGCTTAGTCAACTCAGAAACAAGTAAAACGGACTCCTGTCAGACCCCGGGCCCCTGGAGATGGGAAGGCACGTACTCAGCCCCGCCAGCAGCTCCCGCAGCGTCTGTAGCCACTGGTGACACAGCTGCTCATCCGAGCTCCAGAAGGTCACCTGCGCCCACTTCCAGCGGTGATGCCGGGCGCGCTTCACGCAGTGCACTGCAGGGAGACCATGGCGTTAGTGAGGGCTGTGGCCACTGCTCAGCCCCAGGGCAGGGCTCCAAGGCAGGCCAGCGGACGCACAGCCAGCTGCACACCTACTGGGGTCCTCTCTCACGCGCTCTCTGGCAGTACCAGGGATTGAACCCCAGACCATGCCCTGAGCTGCACCCCCGGACCTTACTGTATGTTTTTAAATTTTGAGACAGGGCCTCGCCAAGTTGCTATCGGGCTACATTCAAAACTGCAACCCTCCTGCTTCAGCCTCCCACAGTGCAGGGATGACAGCTGTGCACCACGGTGCCTGGTCGAGTTCTCTCCTACAAAAAGTGTGCAATTTTTCAGCTCCTTTAGGCCATACTTTAAAACTTCAAAAAGACGATCAACAAACAAAAAACAGTAACTGGAAGTAGGTCTTGGGGAAAAATGGCCTTAGGAAGACTTTATAAAGGTAAACCAAACCAGTGAGGCCGTCAAAGTGTGACAGTCTAAGGAGCTACGGGGGTGGAGGGGCGTCACCTGTGAATGCGAACGGCTTCTCCATCCTCTGCCACCGGCCACTGGTGGGGTGCTTCCCCCGCGCCTCCGTCTCCTCCACGGCGATGATCTCGGACACAGGCACGGAGCAGGCATCTGCCAGACCACGCCGAGGAGCTCGTCAGTCTGTGCGGGGCACCCACGGCCGGAGGCTGCCAGCCCCGCCCCGCCCCGCGTTAGGGTTCTCACAGACCAGGGAGCCACAGAGCCCCGACTCCAGGGGTCCACGCCCGCCCGCGTTTACAGCGGCACAACCCACAAAAGCGCCATCTCGGAGCAGCCCGGTACCCAGCGGGTGGGCCGGTGAAGACACAGCGGCATTTATGCTCGGCGTGAAGAGGGACAAACCAGCGCAGGCACAAAGGGCCCATGACGGACACATCAGGTCACGTGTGCATCAAAGAGGAAGAAGACGTTTGAGCCATTTGTAGGAAATGCACCGTAAGACCACGACGCTAAGTGAAGGAAGTCAGGGGCATCTGGTGACCAAGCCCCCTCCCGACTCACAGCAGGTGACACTGAACCCGCTGTAACATTCCTGTCACGCTGTTTTGAAAGACTGTATCGTTACTGTTTGGGGTTTTCTGAAGTTCTTGTAGTTCTTTGTATCTCTCATTTTTCGTTTTTCTTTCCTGTTTTTTCCCTCTTTATAATAACAATATGAAAAATAAATAAATAAGCAAATCAGACGCACAAGCTGTACCGCGTGGCTTTCTCTTACAGGAGAATCCCACAGTACAAACAAACAGCAAGACCAGAGACAGACGACCACGACCACGGGAAAAGGGACAGTCCGACCATTCTCAAACGGAAAGGGGACCGACAGCGGGAGGCAGGGGAGGGGGAGGGAAAACGCTGAAGACTGGTTCTGCGCATGCGCCAGCTGCCCGCGAGGCCTGGCCGCTGCGTACTGCACGAATGCTCCCGCAAGCATTAAAAGGAGAGGGCTGGGCTTTCGCTCAGTCAGTGGCACAAGCGCCTGCTTGGCAGGCACGAGGTCCTGAGTTCGAGCCCGGAGATCAAAAATAAATGAATAAATAAATAAATAAAATTTAAAAAGAAGATTTAAAAGCATCTTCTCACTAGAAACCCCCAAACGGAAAGGAAGGTCAGTCCCACCCCATCCAGGGCCAGGGGACTGAGCCCAGGACCTGCACATGCCAGGGGAGTGTCTTGTCACCGAGCCCAGCCTCGGCCTGTCACTCCCTAACCTGGAGCTAAGGCTTCCCAGCAGCTCCTGGCTGCACGTGGACGCTGTGCCCACCTCGCTGCCCGCCCGCCCACCGGCCAGCCGGCAGCCCTCCAGCAGCGGGAGCTGACTCTCCTGGGCCACCCACTGTGACAAGTCTGAGACACAGCACCTGTCCCGAGGGTCAAGTTTGACTCAGCAACCAAGGAGGATGGGATACATGACAGGACACAGGGCTCTAGGGCCACCAGGGCCACCAGGGTGAAGGAGCAGGCCCAAGCAGGAGCATGATGGGAGGGCTTGGAGATCCCACAGTCAACTGCAGGGGGAGCAAGGGCAGCCTCAGGTGGCCCTAGAGGTGATGGCGCAGACACTCCCAACACCAAGACCAGGAGGAGCCCGAGCGCACCCAGGCACGCAGAGTTTAGAGGGCTGCAGGGGCGGGGAGCAGGCAGGATTCTGCAGACGACAGGCTGTGACCAGCCAGGGCCTGAGAAAATGTGCCTGGGGCAGGAGAGGGGCAGAAAGATGAAGCAGCAAGGCCTCCTCGGAACAGGCTGGATTCCAAAAGCTTTGTAGAAAATCGCTCAGGGATTTACAATGTATTTTTACATAAAAGGATGTTATAATTTGTGGTCAGCTTCCTAGGTTGGCTAGGACACCTACAATCTAGCTGAAGTACCTGCATCTTCCTGGAGCCGGATGGGTAAAGCGCTTTGCTACAGCAGACTCTGTCACTTTGCACAGCTTCTACAGCTACTATCTGTGGCAACTGAGTCGCAAGAGCCAGGAGGGTTGAGCTGGGGCTCTGATGCCTAGGGGCCCTGGAAGGCTGACAAGGTCCAGGGTTCCCCAGGTCAGGGGCAACTTTGGGAACAAAAGAGCATCACCGCAACCCTGCACCCAAACCCCAACCACCCAAGACCTCTGTGCACCGTCTCCTCCGGGAGCCACAGGAGGCACCAGTGTCTCAGTGCTGGGCCCAGGGCCAGGCTCACGGGAGACCAACACTCACGGGAGATGTCCAAGCTCGGCTTACAGCCACTTACCCGCTTTAACGCTGTAGCAAAGGACGCGGAAAACAAAGGAAGTTTCGCTGCACGATAAACAGGACCCTGTATCACAGATGTGACCCAGACGGTTCCTCCTCACACAGCCCAGGGAGCCAGGAGGCAGGACAGGACGCCCCTGGGACTAAGGACCAACTTCAGGGTGTCCCAGCTGCTGTGTGTTGTCATCGCCAGGACTGTTTCCGGGGCCCAGGACAGACGTTCCCAGTGCCCCAGCACAAGCCTGCAGCAATGCGTGTCCCTCCATGTCCCAACAACTGACTGACTGCAACACTGCGAGGCAGACAGGGGCCTCAGCCATGGGTAGGTACGCACTACCAGTGGCTCGCGGGATGGCCATGGGAGAGCTGCAGACGCACACCTTCCAGTCCTGGGAAGGAAACCCCATGGACCTGGAGAGGCGGAGGAGGGCCAGTCAGATGTCAAGATACACACGCACTGTGCTGGTCCAGCCTGAAGGCCATGCTGCCCAGAGCCAGGCAGCAGGAAGTTGCATGCTCCACGTGAGCAGCCAGCGCCTGCCCGCCCGCCCGGCCACTCGGCAGGACACACCTCTGAAGACAGCAGGGTGGAGAGGGGGTCCCCGTGATCAGGCGGGAGCACAGGAAGCTCTGGGTGAGGTGCAGCAGGAGGGCGCAGGGGTGTTTGGAGAGTGCAGGGCTGTGGCGTGGCCCAGGCATGGCTGAACTGAGAATGAGGTGATGCCTCGGGGCAAGACAGGCCACAGCTGAGGCCACCTGGAGACTTTCTGGATCGTTTTCCTTAATTAGCATTGTCTGTTGCTCTGAGGGGTCCTTGAACCCCTCCCCAGATCCTGCTCAGGTTTCCTCCACTGTCCACTCAGCCCCTTGCCTGTTCTGATTAAATACGGGCTGCCCAGGGTCAGTCGGCCGCCAGCTGGCAGAGTTAGGAGCTCTGCTGAGAATCTCACTCCTCCCGCAGCCCTGAAGACTATGCTGTTTGTCTCATTCCTTTGAGTCTTCTCCATGCATCCGTTTGGGGGGCTGGGTACAGATCCCAACAGGGGTGCTCAGGAGGGCTCCAGTGAAGGGGAGCCAGGGGACCCAGGGTATAACTTAGAGGCAGAGCAGGTGACCCAGCACCACCCACGACTCCTGCCCAGGATCCAAGCCCCGAGCCTGCTCTGCCTCTGTCTCTGCGACCCCTCCCCTTACCCTCTCCTAGGCTTGTCCTCCGGAAACACCCTCTGGCTGGATGTGTTAGTGGCGTCTCCCACAGCCTTCAGGACAAGCTGGGCCCCTCAGTGTGGCCCTGCCTGTCCCTCCTGGGTACTGCAGTGCCCAGCCTGGCCTGCGGGTCACCATGCAGAGTACACACCCTGATCTGGGAGCTGCATTGCTGACGCTGATGCCTGCACCCACCTGTGGGGGCCCAGCTCTGTGCCACTGCAGCCCTGACCATGAGGCCTGGACCCCTGTGCCCCTGGCTCAACACGGCTCCAGGATCATCTCAGTGCCCGGTGCCCATGCTGCCCACAAGGGGGCCCTGCCTGCTCTGCTCAGAGCTGCATGGTGTCGCCAGGATCCTGTCACACAGGGCCTGGCCGGCCCCAAGTCCAGCCTGGCCGCCTCGCAGCTGGCATGCTGGTCTCACAGCACTCTGCTGGCCCTGCCAAAGGGCACAGTCATCCTCTTGGCCAGGTGTTTGAGCTCAGTAGGGTCTCAAAAGGTGGACTCCACAGTCCTCACCTTACTAAGCAGGAAACTGACACCGGCGGCAAACAGCACGTCCAAGGTGCAGACCATAACCGCAAGGCCGAGCCAGCGTGGGGAGAATCTGCCCAACCTCTCTCCTTCCTCAGCAGAGGGGACAGCGGGCTGCAAACAGCTCAGACCTGGCTGAGGGAGAGACGAGGATGGCAGCTGGGTGACGCTCTGTACTGAAGGACCAGAGCTTGCGCTGTAGAAGTCATGCCTTTCACAGTGGCTTCACGGGGTCTGTGTGCCCCATGAAGCATGGTTTGTTAATGGTTGGAGAAGGCAGCCGCTGGCCCTCGCTCTCCTTCATAGCCCAGCTGTGTTTCGGTTTGTCGTTCTCTCTTTTCCCAACAGTAAAACAATCCACGTTTAGGGCTGGTGGGCCATGGCGGCACATCCTGTAATCCCAGCACTCAGGAGGCTGAGGCAGGAGGACTGCTGCAAGTTCAAGGCCAGCCTGAACAGTGACACCTTGTCTCAAACAACAAAACAAAACAAAACAAAACAAAACAACAACAACCCCCCCCAAAAAAACATGTGAGCAATTAGTGTGGATTCAAATACAATGGTTATAAATGTTCAAAAATGTTCTCACTCAATAGCTCTTCTCAAAAATGGCCTGAAAATGTGTGACCCAATCGCGGCTGAAAGTTCTGATGCTTTTGTGACAACAGAGATTCTCCCGTGTGTCCTTTCCCCAGGGTCAGCAGCATCCTTTCCAATGAAGCAGCCCGACAGCTGCCATACTCCCGAAGAACCACACCTGCCGGCGGAGAGGTGGGCTGCTGGCTCTCCACCAGTCCGGCTTTCCGGCAGCCTCTGCGGAGGCCGTGTGAGACAGCCATCCAGGTGAGGCCTGTGCTCGCCCCTGCACCCGCCTGTCCCGCTCGGCTCTGTTCCTTAGCTTGGTGGTGACCGCCACACCCGTCATCAGTGCTGAGGCAGTGAGGTGTGCCATGGCACACGTGCACACGCACAGCCAGGGCTGAGGTGCCTGCCATGCTGCTAAGCCAGGCTCCCACAGCCTCTGGCTCCTCAGGGACCTGTGATCGGCACAAGGCCCACAGCCACGGGCATGACTGCCACTCAGCACCCTCCAAGGGGCGAGTCCCGAGGGGAGAGGGCTCAAGGGGACAGGGCAGGACAGCAGGACCCACAGGACCTGCCGGCGAGGTCTCTGGGTCTCGCAAAGGCTGCAGCTTGCGTGCCACAGAAGCAGGCAAGGAAGTGGAGGGGCGCCCTGACCTCCACATGTCCGACCTGCAGGGGCCCAGCAGCGAGGGGCAGCCCAGAGAAGACGGCCCAAGAGTCCTGCGCAGGGAGCCAGTCATGGGGGCCAGCAGTTGAGAGGAGGCAAACCCGTTTCTCCGGCAACGCAGCAGGAACACCTGACCTTTAAGGAAGCTACAGGTGAGCACTTGTGGCTGAAGAGCTGGGAGAAAGCGCCAGAGCAGGGGGCTTCCCTGGGAGTCCCAAGCATCCTGCTCAGAAACTCCCCCTGCACCCTGAGATGATGTCTGGCTGTGGCCTGCAGCGGCCCCTGGCAGACACAGCCTGGGTCCCTCCCCCCAGGCACCCTGCATGAGCCTCCATGGCTTGTGGGGAGACACAGCTGTAACCCAGCGGGGCAGACAGGGGAACAGAGGAGGGCTGAGCGGGTGCAGCCCAACAAGCCCGGCCTCAAGGCTTCCACACACCACAGCCTCACACGGCTGGTGACCTGGAAGGGCTCCGCTCCTAACCAGCCAGAGACCCAGAAGGATGTCCCCAGCTGCTCCCAGCCCCGCCGGTCACCTGGACATCTGACAGCACCCCTGGGCACCAGCATAGCAGCACCCACCAGCCCCAGGTCTGAGTAGGGAGGTGGGGTGGGGCAGACAGCAGCCCTGGCTTCCACCACGGACGGGTCCAGGGCCTATGGGCTGGGCGAGGTGACTTACAGCTGCCATGTGAATTCAGAACAGGACAAAGGCCACAAGGAAAGGGCTGGCGGAAGTGGCCTTGAAGGAAGGAAGCACCTGCGTTTGGGAACAAAGGGCAGTGTGGAGACAGACACGTCCAGGCAGCCGGTTTTCTGCTTTTCCTCCCACAGCACAGATGTCATCTAAGGTAACTTTCCACTCCTGAAAATGGGCCCAGGAAGCCAGGTGCCAATGCCACGTGCTGGTCATCCCGGCTAACCAGGATGCTGAGGCAGGAGGGTTGACAGGGGGGTTGACAGTGAAACCCTGTCTCCCCATAAAATGGGGAGAAGATGTAGCTCAGTGCTCCCTGGGTGCAGTTCCCAAGTCTTGGGAAAAAAACGTAGCCAGGATTTTGAGTCGCAAACAAACCACGCCCCATGGTATCAACAGTGACCTCCTCCCTCTGCCAAGAGCTGGTGGGAAGGACAGTGAATCAGAAGAAAGCTCTGTGCGCACCCTGCAGGCTCAAGTCCCACGGGTGTCGTGTTGGGCCCCCTGCCAGCCCCAGACGGTGCCTAGGGAGTTTTTCTTAAGAACCTTTCTTCCTACCGCCTGATGTACACAGTTACCCATCCCAGGCCGGTGAGCAGCCCAAAGCAGTGAAGCTGGTCCCAGGCTCTGCAGTCTGCAGGCTGCGTGAGCTCCAGAAGGTGGTGGGCAGCACCAGGCCCCAGGGTGGAGCCAAGGGACCCCAGGACTGACCCCACCCGAAGGTACCCAGCCCACCCCCTCGATGCACAGGGCTGGGTCACACACACGTGTCCCAGGTCGGACCTGCACTGGTTAAATGCTGGCTACCATTTAAGATGGCAGAGAAAGCTCATCATGCGAGTCGGACAAAGGGGCATCCCGGCACTGCTTTAGCTGAGCGCCCCATCAGCAGCCTCAGGTGAGCCCCACCAAGGTGGTTCTGACCCAGGGGTTATGGCAAAAACCTCAGAGCCTGGTCACTTGCAGGTTTTTTCCGCCACCAGGTTTAAAGTAAGTTCAGATCTCCATCACAGGAAACACAAACACCTAGCTCCTTACCATTTCGCCTCTAGCCACGCGAGGTTACAGGGCCGCCACCACTGAGGCCCCAGGAAGAATGGCCAGCCCCATCACTAGCCCACCAAACCACGGCAGACTGAGTCCTGCTGGGAAGTGTTTGCTTCTCATTTAAAATTCTACAGCTGGGTGTGGTGGCTCATGCCTACAACCTGGGCACTTTGGGAGGCTGAAGCAGGAGGGTCACCTGTGCAATTTAGCCAGCTCCTATCTCAAAATAAAAAAGGACATTAAAGCCTGAGTCCAGCAGGCAACAGGCTGGCCCTGGTCAAAGGAGTAGCTTGGGATTTTACCTTCCTTCCTCCATCTCGGGCTTTGGCCGATGTCAGACTGAGCTCGGATTGGCAGGTGTGGCACAGGGAAGCCCAAAGGGGACCCAGCCCTGGGCGGACCAGGCAGTAGGGACTGCAGTGAAGCTAGGGCTGCTCAAGGGTGGCCCGGCCCAAGCTGGCAAACGGTCCTGGCCCACCCAGCTGCCCTGGGTGCATAGCATGCACAGAAACACCAAGTGCTGTCAGTACTGAGGCTTGAATCCCGGGGCTCCGCCACACACTGATCCGAGGGAGGGTGGTGGCCACGGAGGGACCAGGTCAGCAGAAATAACCCAGCCTGAAGGATGGGGAAAGCACTGATTTTAAAGCACAGGGCCTCCCCTTTCTGAGAAGATGCCCAGGACGTACCTTTCCTGTCCCCTCTAGGGAGGGTCCAGGGCACTGACGTGAAATACCAGGGCAACTGAGGAGGAGGAGGACATGGGTGACCGAGGCAGAGGACTGAGGGAGGCTGGGGAGGCTCCCGTGCCAGCCTCTTGCATCACTGATGTCACCTGTGGAACTGAATACAGCTCAGGAATGCCAATGAATGCAAAGATACCCACGAAAGCCTGCTCTCAGCCAGGACACGGGCAGGGATGTGCGTGCCCATAATCCCAGCATGCTAGGAGGCTGAGGCAGGAGCATCACATGCCTAGCCTTGGCAATCAGCAATTAGCAGGACCTAATCTCCCAAAAAGGACTGGGGTGGAGCTCAGTGCCAAGGCCCTGGGGCTCACAGTATCACCTCAAAAACAAACGACAAACAAAAACACAAACAAACCACAACAAAAAAGGCCTGCTCTCTCCAAACGAAGGACCAGGGAAGGGGCAGCCTCCCAAGGAAGAGAACCTTAGACAATAACCCGGCCTCCAGCACTGCCCACCTTCTCCCGCCAAGCCCCTGATGGCCCACTGTCCAGGACCCCGGCTCCCACACCCAGGCTGCACTGAGGCACCCAACTGCCCCTACGGGCAGCAGTCGTGCTGGGCAGCTCCTGGTGACGGTGGCCACGCTGGGTTCTCAGCTCCCCCAGCAGCGATGGTGGCAGGGCACCCTCTTCTGCTCCAAGGTAGGGTCAGACACTCGCCACCATCCAGCAGTAGAGTGACCGAGCTCCCCCACTGGAGGCCAGGGTGGATGAGGCAGCTGTAAGGGTTCCCAGGCCCCGGCCCAGGAGGCTCAGTGGAGGCCTGGTGGCAGCTGGGCTCCCCCACCCAGCAGTGCCCAGCCCTCATTTCCAGGGAGCAGCAGCAGAGAAAGATGATGACACAGGACTCGCCCCCAAGGTCCAGACGTCTGTCCAGGACTGACGAGCATCTCCCAGACGGCCAGGAGGTCCCCTTCTCCGACAAGGACTGAGAGCAGGCACCGGCCAGTGAGGACACAGCAAGCGTCAGCACAGACCAAGGGCCAGACAGAAAACAAGGGGGAGGAGGGGCCGGGCGGAAACTCAAGGACTGAAAAATGCAATAACCACGACAAAGCCTCCAGTCTGGCCAGAGACCAACACGTACGGAGAAGGAGTTCGCCAACAGGGCATCGGGGACACAGATCCAAAAGCTTCCTCCCTCCAGGGCTGCTCCACACTGTGCCTGAGGGTTGGAGATAAAGATGTGTTTCTAACCGCGCACAGAGGAAATAATGCAGAGGATCATATAAACCGGGGACAGAGACCAAGCCACCAAGGGAGACGGAGGGAGCTACACAGGAGACCTGCCGGCCAGGGGCCACAGCAACGAACGACTGGGGTATTTTAAAACTGCTCAGAAAAACCAAGATTAAAGTCTAGAAGACAGAGGTAAGTGACACACAGGGAGGCAGGAAAAAGAGAAACAAGGAACAAATAAACCCGACCCCTAACATTTCAGTGTCCACTGGCAAAGACTTAGGTTGACGCTGCTATGAGGGACTCACTCCAAACTTCCTGATGCAGGCAGAGTGACAGCCAGGAGAGCCGGCGGCCCTGTTGGTATGAGAGAAGAGACGCAGGCTTCCGACCAGAGGAACTGTGCACAGGGAGGAGACCACAGCCCGGGAACACCAGGCGTCCCCAGCGCGTCCAGGAACAGCTGCAAACTACAGGGCGCCAGCAAAACCTACGGTCAGCATCAGATAAACGCGATACATTTCCGAGAGCCCTTCCTTAACACACACACGCCCCTTCATCGGAACCAGGACTCCGTGTCCCGGCCACTTTCCACAGCAGCTCTGGAGTCCTCTTTCTTGAATGTTTATAGCGCCGCTATTGCGGCCGCCTCGATGTCCTGAATCTGCTCCACATACGTCCCCGCTTCTGTACTCGCTCTGACTCTGGGGACAAGGCAGGAGTCCCGTGTGCCGGGTCCCACTAACAGGCCACAGCGGTTTCTCCTGAGACACCGAGAAAGAGCACTCCAGAGCTGCTGCAGAAACAAAACCGATGGGGTCACCGAGTCCAGACCACGCGGGGGACGTGAGGAGGAGCACGCCGTAACATGTCTTTTACGGGGGTCAAAACTTATGTGGCGTGCTACGGACACATGCTAATAAAAATGAAATGAGAATTTTGTACTGTAAACTTTCCGCTGCATATTCTGCCCATCAATCATGGATGAACAAAACCCGATACACTTGAAAGGAGGAACAAATAAACCCATGATTCTGTTCAGATGCCTTGACAACCGTCAGAAGAGCTGGGTGAGACGTGAGCCAGGACGTGGGGCTCAGCACCAGCAGCAGGCAGCAGCCTGGGTGCCCGGCAAAGGCAGCGGGACACGCGTGGTCTCCTCCCTGTGCACAGTCCCTGTGCAGGCCGGGCGCTCCGCTGCACCTCCCGGCTCCCAGCCTTGAGGCCAGGACACACGGCTGACGCCAGTGGGCTTTTGCACGAAGCTGGTTTGAGAGGGATCCCTCGGGCCAGATATGAGACTTAGGTTCAGTCTGCAAACATCTGTGATCCCCCGGGAGGTGGCATGAGGGGCCCAGCTGGCAGCCATGTGCCACAGCTGCACAGGAATCCCATCTGAGCAGACACTATTTCCCCATGAGCAAAATTTTTTTAGTCTTTGTTACTTTTTTTACAGCAGTGGCCAGCTGCCCGGACTACGGCCGTGCAGTGAAATTGCCAACCCCTGCCCGCTGCTGTAAATAAAGTTTTATTGGCACCCAGCCATGCCCTTTGTTCAGACTGTCCACAGCTGCTGGGACACTTAATCAGCAGGGCTGAGTAACTATGACTCCGGCGACACAGCCCTTGAGGGCTAAGACACTCTGAGATCTTTTAAGAGAATATCTGTACAGCTACTTTAGAATAACAAAGTTGACCCTGAAATCAAGGCAGGACAGGGATGTTTTACCATGATGTTCGATTCCTGCTAAATCTCGAGAGCTGACAATTAAGGGAAATGTGTGTGGAGACACCGCGGGATGGACCCTGTCCCAGACCTCATAGAGGAGGCCGAGCCCCCGCCCCCGGTGCGCTCACCCGCAGTCTGAATGGAGACGCTGGGCCTGAGCCAGGTGGACAGGACTGCACTGTGTCCTGCACAGATGTGTGGCGGCACCTCCCCCTCAGAGCGTGCAAACTGCAGACCACACTCGGTCCTCGGCCTCCTGGTGAGAACTTGCTTTTACACGAAATCCTGAATCCACCCAGCTCTGACTTCCAGAAGCTTTCTACTACTGACCAGCGCCAAGGGGTAGGCAATGGTCATCTAATAAAGCACACTTCTCCAGCCATGCGCTTCCCTTTGAGCCGGCGTCCTGCTTTACATGTGCACACATGGGAAATGAAAGCCAATGTCCCTACAGGACACAGAGCCCCAAAGCCATCAACAGCGGACGGGTCCACTGGCACACACACAGTGCGACACTACTTAGTGACAAACAAAAGGCGAGCCTCTGATACATGAAAAGTCTTGGGTACAAACACTAAGGGACACACAGCAGCCGGGCACTGAGCTGGTCAGGCTGAAGTGTGGGTGGACACGGCTGGGGCAGGGATGACCATACGGGGAGGCCCTGGGGTGCGGCCTCTGCACCCTGTCTCAGCCTTGGTGATGCTTACACAGGTGTATGGGCATCACCATACACCCCACCCCACTGTGCCCTTGAAATACCGAGATTTTACTGCACACAAATTAGGCCTCAGTAAAATTGCTCTTTGAGAAAACCACAGTTTAGAAGAGTAAACAGTAACGGGGGAATGGCTCTGTGGTGCACTGCCCCAGCTTTCCATCCACGCACACGTACAGACACATAAATATTAAATACTGATCACATCTCAAGTGTAAGGCTAAGGATGACTTTTTCATCTGTTTTGTAGATCTTTAAATTTTTTTTTCAGTGGGGTAAGGGGGTGTTGGTAGAGAGACTGGAGCCCAGGGCCTCATGCATGCCAGGCAAGCGACTGCCACTCAGCTGCACATACCCTCAGCTCAGGAATTATTTTGTAAGCAAAAAAACAAAAAAAAAAGTTTTCTTAAAAATATCTGTGGCTTAGGCCAGGTGTGGTGGCGCACACCTGTAATCCTAGCACTTGGGAGGCTGAGGCAGGAGGATTGTTGTAAGTTTGAGACCAGCCTGGGTTACAAAGTGAGCTCAAGGTCAGTGTGAACTGCATAGTGAGATCTTGTTTGAAAAAGACAAAAAATAAAAAATCTGTTGCTTAAACTGTGCATGGGGGCCCACCACTATCATCCCAGCACTCAGGAGGCTGAGGCAGGAGGATGGCCCGCCTGGACAACATAGTGAGTTCAAGGCCAGTCCCCACTACATAGCGAGAACCTGTCACAAAAAAGAAACAATGAGTACAATTTGCTGGTTGTGGTGGTGCATGCCTGTAATTCCAGCACTCGGGAGGCTGAAGCAGGAGGGTCACCAAGAGCTCAAGGCCAGCCTGGGCTCCATAGTCATTTCCGTGTGAACTACACAGTGGAACTATGTCTCAAAACACCAATATCCAGGGCAAGTTTTCACTTCGCTAAGCACTTGGGGTGCCGGGCACAAACTTTACAAAGACAGCAGCAATCTGCCCAGGAACTTGGGGCACCCAGGCAGGGCTGGTAGAAGGCAGCAGAGCCCCCTCCCACAAAGGCGGGGCCTGGGCAGGGACTTCATACCACTTTTTTTTTTTTTTTGGAGATGGTCTCAACATGCAGCCCAGGCTGGCCTGGAATTCACAGTGGTCCTCCTGCCTCAGCCTCCTGAGCTCTGGAATTATAGGTGTTCCCTGCCATGCCCAGCTCCCCATACCACCCTTCAACACCCAATACCCACACACGCACACCCTGCTCCACATCCTCTCAGCCCAACTCTCAAGAACGAATCCAGACCCAATTTACTGTTTGTTACAACCTGGGCAAAGCCCAGCTATCCTGTGGGTCTGTGTCAGGGTCAGTTAGTGGCCCACTTGGAGGAGGCGCCCCCACCCCCACCCCTGGTTTCCTGTTTTCAGTCTGCCCTACTTCCGACAGACCAGGCCAGGCCAGGCAGTGCGGCTGGCTCTGCTTCCTCAGCCCAGAAACTGCATACCTCAGACACCTGGCCCCATCTCAGCGGCGGGGGCACAGTGACCCCAAGAAAGGGTAAGCGCCTGGCCCAAACCGCCCCTAGAACACAGCAGCTCACCGCATCTAGTTTTTCTAGGAGTTGCTGGCATGTGCAGAGCACTCCCAACCTGTCTTGGGAATCCAGGGCTGCCCCTGGCTCCCCTCACAGTCCTCCCCACCTCTGCCCTGGCGCTGGCCCATCTGGCTCCATCCAGACTCGGCCAGAATAGGGGCTGGACATGCTGCTGCTAACAGAATTAAACGTCCTGTGAGCTGGCCTCCAGCGCGTGATAATAATCCAATTTGAGCCTGATTCCCTTTGGCACTGCAGAGTTAGGAGGAGACAGCACAGCAGTGCTGCTGTCTGTCTGTATTCCCGACCCCGTGTTTCCCAGCTGAGCGCTTCTGGATAGTTCTGGGGGTGGCCCACCAGCCAGGCCCTGCAGTCCCAGCCTGGCCCTGGCCTGGTGCACCAGTCCTGCAGCTCTGGACAGACCTGTCCAGAGGGCCCACACACTTCCCCGGAGCGGAGTGAAGCAACATCCTGGCCAGGCATTGGGAGCAGCAGAGAGGGCGGGAACAGGGAAGCAGGCCCTGGGAGGAGGTGCTGGGAGGTCCAAGGGTGACATTAAACATTCTCCACTAGGGGACCTGAGGGTGCTAGTGACCCCAGGCAAAAACCAGGTGCTGCACACAGATCTGAGGTTACCTCTTGACCTGTGCACCTTCATTCAGCTCAGCCCTCAGAGCCTCAGGAGACAGCATCTCGGAGCACCCACAGGCCTCAGTACCCACTGGAGTCCAGTGCATCAGGGCAGGGGTGACACGCATGGGACGGCACTTGTGTAGCATGGTGAAGCCTGGCATTCAACCCCCAGCACCTCAAATAAAAGCCAAGGCCTCACACACTGAGAATGCCCCCCCCCCCCGATCCTGGCCCCCATCACTCCCACCTCTAATAATTACTGCTTCTCCCAAAGAGCACCCCCCAGGACTCCAGCTGTCCGTGTTCCTTGCAGGGCTCCAGAAGCCTCTGGAAGGTTAAACAGAGGGTCCCCCATGCTGAGCTCCCAATATCCCCTCGCAAGGAGGGTGAATCCCAGCATAGCCCACAAGGCCCATCCGGCTGCCTGAAGGGACTCTGCTCTCCACATGCCAGGCTCCTGGGGTTTGGCTCTTCTCCCTGCCCTTGCAGATCTCCCAGACGAGCACCCATCTCTCCAGGACTCTCCGGGGCTCCAGTCAGTTGCCA
The DNA here is from genome assembly GCA_004027455.1 of Hydrochoerus hydrochaeris. Classification (NCBI taxonomy): domain Eukaryota; kingdom Metazoa; phylum Chordata; class Mammalia; order Rodentia; family Hydrochaeridae; genus Hydrochoerus; species Hydrochoerus hydrochaeris. The sequence goes on along the minus strand of PVLA01005184.1, from coordinate 1,345 downwards.
CAACGTGAGTGCAGACAGCCTGGAGCTCCCCCCAACCCTGAGGGGCTCTCCCCTAGGGCCCGGCCGCCTCGGACACACCGTCCCCATGGAGAATGCTCCACTGCTGCAGGTACTTGGGCCCACACCCTGCACCAGGCCTAGGACCCTGCCTGGCCCAACCCCAAGGAACTCATGGAGACTTCCAGGGCCTGGGGGGTGCAGCTCAGTACCAAAGCGTGGGCTTAGCCTGCTTGTAGGCCTGGGTTCCATCCCCAGCACTCACAAACCACCCACCCCCAAAACAAAAACAAAAACTACAGAGCAGGGAATGAATGAAACCGCATACGCCCACACTGGCCCAGGCGGCCCTGGCTCCCTCTGCCTGGCACACTCTTCTGTAAACCTCCCCTCCTGGGCAGGATCGGGTGGCAGCTCTTTTATCCACCTCCGTCTGTCCCTCTGCCATCAGACAGCTCTGCGGGGAGGCTCCAGGTCCAGCCTGTGTGTCCTTGTCCAGGCCCAGCCCCTGTGCCAGGCTGGGGTGTGTCTTTGCCACGTTTATCTAAATCCTGCTTCTCCAAACGTCGAGGTCCTCGGGAAGGCACGGAGCTAACCTGTGGTCCCACATGTCCCCGCAGCAGCAAGCACGCCCCCAAGGACAGGCGCCCCCTCCTCAGGGTCTCTACCCCAGAGGTCCAGGCCTGCCCGGGCTTCTTCCAGGATGCCCGCTAAAGAGAAGCCTGTGTCCTTGGGGTAGGAGACTGGGGTGGTTCCTGGCAGCCCCCCACTTCCACCCTTAACCAATCTGGCCCAGTCGTGCAGCTGGCCGGTCGGCTGGGCTCTCCGCCCCGGGCTGCCCGCCTGCGGGGCTGTGGTGGTCCTCCCCCTTCCCCTCCCTCCCCTCCCCCTCGGGCGCCTCCTCCAGACTCTTTGTTACCCCATCACTGGAAACCCTGGGTCCTGTCCCGGGCAGCTGCCGCTCCTGCCCCGAGGCGAGCCGGGCCCCCACCCCGCCCGGTGCCCTCCCCCTCCCCCGCGCCCCCAGCCGGCCCCAGCCTGGCCCCGCACCCCTCCCCTCCTGGGCCCCGTCCCCATCCCCCGCCCCACCCCGTCTCCCCCGCCTTCCCTCGCGGCCGCGGCCCCTTCGCCGTCGCCGTCCCCGTCCCGTCCCCGAGCCGCGCACTCACCCGCACCGGGCCCCGGGCTCCGCCACCAGCGCAGCAGGGCGCGCGCGGGCTCCAGGCTCACGGCGCAGCGCTGCTGCTTCACCCACAGCTCGGAGCGCAGCGGCGCCGCCGACCCCGGCGCCCCCATCGCGGGTCCCGGGCCGGACCGTTACGGCCGCGCTCGGGCAGGCGCGGCGGGG